>QXTE01000003.1:23456394-23728375 GCA_003942145.1 Platysternon megacephalum
CCCCGGGATCCCAACCCCTATCCAACCCCCCCTGCTCCCTGTCCCCTGACTGCCCCCACCCCTTATCCAACCCCCCCAGCCCCCTTACCATGTTCTGCTCCACGCAGAGCCAGACACGCTGCCCTGCGGGAGCAGGCAGCCCCGCCCCTCAGAGCGCTGCGCGTGGGGCGTCATGGCTCCAGGGGAGGGGGGAGTGTGTCTGCCTCCCCGCGGAGCCAACACTGCCCCGCGGGAGCGGGCAGAATGGCTCCAGGGGAGGGGGAAGGCGGGGGAGGAGCTGGCGGCTTGCTGCGCTCAGCCCGGTGCTCTGGCCCGGGAGCGTGGACCCCATAGCTTGCCGCACCGGGGGGGGGGGAGGGGGGAGGCAGAGAAGAGCGGGCCGGGCAGGATTTTTAATGGCACGCTGCTCCAGCAGGCAGCAGCGTGCCATTAAAAATTGGCTTGCGTGCCATCGTTGGCACGCGTGCCATAGGTTGCCGACCCCTGAGTTATATCAAGGAACAATGCAAATTACCAGGTTTTCTATTTACACTTAGTTAGGAATTGAGACTTTGTCAGAACACATTTATCACATGTCCTTTTAAGAGTGTGGTTACTACTCTTTGACTGGACTGGTCCAAAAGGGAAAGGTTTAGCATATTAAAAGTAATGGCTTAAAACAATTATTTTCTCTCTCACACACACCAATTTCCTTGGCCTTATAAAGGAGATAAAATCTAAAAATTGATTACTTGAAGTCTCACTAGGGAGTGTAGACTCAGCAAGATAACCTCCAGTTATTTATACTAAAGAATAGAAGGGGAAATACAATCTTTGAAATGAAATCTCATTACTTCTTCTTATCCTCTTAATCCTGGGATGGGGGAAGTGTCCTTTCCACACAGCTGGTCCAGGTGTCAGTCACACTTAGGATTCTGCAGCTTCTTGTATTACGTTCAGTCAACTCTTGAGCACATGGTGACCTCAGTTTTATATATCCTAGTTTCAGAGCTTTTTGGAGGAGTCCACCCTCTAATGCCTATTGGGCACGTGCCAACTGGGTGCAAAGATTTCAACTCTGAGTTTCTCTACTGCTTCCATTGGTATCCAGTAGATGGCAATGATATATAACACATTTCTTTAATCCTTTTCTTATCAGAGGCGTTTTAAATCTGATTCATTTCAAGGATTGCATTTCATTATTTGCCCCGCTCTATTGATTGGGATATCCCCTTTTAAGCAATTTCTCTTAATAGCCCAAAGTTATACCCTGATTTATAGCTTTTAACATCTCTTCTCCCTTGTGCCAGACAATTCCTACTACTTCTGTAGTGTGACAATGATTCACAAAGACAACCAGTAAAATCCTTATAATCTTCTAAATTTGGAGGACGTACTTCATAGATTTTTTTTTTTTTACACATAAGCATTTCACTTAATTTAGGACTTACAACAGAAGAAGAGACATTTTTTCCCATATAGAAGGATGTAGATCTGACTCACAAAGTAAACAAATGTGCAGATTCTAATTTGGGCGTGTAGTGAGGCAGAATGGCCCTCCCTCCTTGAGCAAGCACACTACAAATAGCAGGACAGCTAGGGTAGCACAAGCAATAGATTGAGTTAGCTGCTTGAGTATGTGCCCAAGAGGTTCAGGGTCCAGGTAGATATGTACGCAGGAGGCTAACCCAAACTACTGCCCATTCTACCAGCTTCACTGCTATTTTTAGCATGCTAACTCAAGTAGAGCTAGTGCAGGTATGTCTACATGAGCTGTAAATCTCACACACACACAGCTCCAATGCAGATTTATTTGCTGCTTCCCCCCCACCCCCAGTGTAGATTTATTTGCTGCTTTATTTTCATTGCCACAATAAATAAATACTTTAAAAAAAAGTGTTGGGCATTTTGTTGACAGAGGTAGTTTTGTTGGTTTTTTGCCACTAAACAAACAAACAAACAAAAGCCCATTTTATTAAATGCACTTACATTAAAGGGGGAAAGAGTTAAAATATTTACAATTCAAAAAATGAAATATATCTCCATGCCACAACCTCCCTTATTTCCCCCTTTCCTTATTCATTTTGCTTGATTCTCTCTCCAATGATATTTAATGTCCTTGCTGGGGGGAAAAGATGGTCGCATTTTGGTGGTATCGCTGAGATTTTGGGGTTGAAGTCCAATCTTGCTTCTTCTGAAGCCAAAACACCACAAATGCATACACAGGGATAGAGAGAAAAGAATAGAGAAAGTAAGAAAATGCAGCTTGTGCCTGACATGCTTGGAAAATACAAGTACAATACACCCTTTTTAGCTTTCCAAACCAGTTGCAGCAAAATGTTTCACGATTAAATTTGTCCTGGCTGGTTAAACTGGACGCTTCTAGGCAGAAAGCAAAAAGAGAACGATAGGGAGGAATAAGATAGGTGAAAATAATTACTGACACACCTGAGAGGGTTTAGTAAGGTGAACATTACAGTCACATCTCCAGGAGTTGGTCAGTACACCATCCTGGTAATGGTTATGTCAACTGTGTGCCTCTTTTTGTGTCTGTTTATTTTAGAGTTTTGTACTGCAACCCATCACCGCAGTATCTGAGCACCTTCCTGAATATAATAGATTGAAAATAAAAAAGTTTCTGGTGGACTTCATGGAGTCTTTGGCTCTTGTCCCTTTTTAGGTTACAGAAAGCTCTGCACAGGGTAAGGTTTTCTTATTTGGGGAAATGTCCAAGTGAGATGGCACCCTTGCTTTCCTTTAAAGATATCAATCAAAACATCTTTTGCTATGACCATTTTGTAACCTCACCAAAATTCCTTTCTTCACTTAAAACAAGTTTGGGTCACATCATTTTTTTACTGTTCTGTGCCTCATTTCAATAATAACTTCCCATAATATGTTACTGGTTAAATGACATCCTGTCAACTTTCATCCACTTTTGACAATTTAAGATTTTAATGGGTTCAGCGGAACAGGCCTAAAGCTTGCATAAGCACAAGGGAACTACCTTCTAACCCTTAACTGTTTTTTTCCCAGATCAGGATAAGGCACATGAGTAGGGAACTGTGGGAAATTTGCCCTTCTTCTTTGGTTACTATACCTGCAATGTGGGATAGTGAGCATGTCAAGGGGATAGGAGACAAAAACTTTAACTTTGAATCCTAACTCTCCTAATTGAATGCACATGACTTTTTGCAGATCTCCGTGCGTGGTAACCCATCTGTTAAACAGGGCTGATAGTGTTTCTATACACTTGGGGAGGGGAGGGGGAACAACACCCTGGTGCAGTAGTGGCGCCAGCTCTTCCGGCGCCCTAGGCGGCGGAAGGTCCCGCCCCCGAAATGCCGCCCCCGACAGTGGCGGCAGAAGGTCCCGCCCCCAAATTTCAACGGGTGGCCGGGGCGCCGGTGCCCCCAAAATGGCAGCGCCCTAGGCAACCGCCTAGGTCGCCTAATGGGTGCGCCGGCCCTGCCCTGGTGTTATTACTTAGTTTCAATATTCTGAAGATTTTGTTTTCCACTGCCCTCTGTATTTCATGAGCAATACTTCACTTTACAAAAGTATAATAATTTAAGGTATTTTATGCCCACTTTTTTCAGTTCATATAAAAAGCGAAAACAATCTTTAAAAAGGAATTTTCCAAAGAGAGAAGTTTTGGCATTTCCATTCAAGAACTCTTAAAAGTCTGAGATCTACATGAAATTACACTTTTAGCTACAAAGAGGAGTGCTTAGGAACTCTAGGAAATTAGGCGTGCTGATTGGCTGGTAACCGAGAGCTTGTCTACCCTTAAAATGCTGCAGCAGTGCAGTGGCACCGATGCAACTACACTGCTGTAGTCCTTCAGTGAAGACACTACCTACTCCGACGGGAGGGCTTCTGCTGTCAGCGTACGTACTCCACCTTCCTGAGAAGATTTTCCCTGAGTGACATAGTTATACCACATAAGTTGCTAGTCTAGACCAAGCCTGAGAAGATAATGGTTTACAATGGTGTTATTACAATATTGCCTACAATGTATAGCAAAGTCATGGAGAATTTTCTGTATCAGCATTACTGCATCCAGGTTTGGAAGCAAGATGGATGTCATGAAAATGCCCCGCTTGAATTGGATGAGTAATAAATGGAGGACTCATCCTTGCTTTGCCCAGAAGGAAATTCCATTTCCATTTGGGTCCATTTGCAGACACTAGAGGCAATTATCTAACTTTTATTAAACAAGATTTGTTTCTTTTAATTTAAATTTAATTAAGAGAAGATCATGAACTGGGTATCTACAAATTATTCCTTGTTCAACGGAAGCTCCATCATAAGCTAGTTCTATGCCTCAAGCGGGAGAGCTGATAGATTAACAAGGAGGAACAGGAACAACAAAGCAGTTTGGTTTTTAAAAGCAGCCAATTCAGGTTATTTGAGGGGAATAGTAATGACACAGTGGGCCTGATTTTTAACCCTCAACTGCTGTTGGTGTTCACACAATCTTGCATTCACCCACACTTGTGTATGCACTTTGGTGTAATAACACTTGCATGATCAGGCATTTAAGTCATATTCATATGCAATATTGTATAAGAACCAGAAAAACTCCACTGACATTTGGACCCATTGTTTTAACTGTTTGCTATTTTTTGACAGCAAATGAGAGCTTATAAATGCTCCTACCAAAAAAATTGAACCTGGCCTTCTTTATATACAGTATTTACCTTCTGTGCCTACGTGATTTTGATCTGGACTTAGCTATATGACAGAGTAAGGTGCTGGTAAAACATAAATAGAACTTTAATATCTTCAAAAGGGGAAAAGATGGTTTAAAAATGTACAAATTCATAAATGAAATGAGATCTGTAAATAACAATTTTGCATCTCTTCCTTACTGTAATCATAACTAAAATTGATTTTCTTCTACTAGGGACCTTTTTACTAGGGTCTGCACTCATGGAAGGGAAACCAATCATGGGCCATTTCAATGGAGTTTAGCCAAGCTCATTCAGAGGAGTTTCTGTTAGCATTTCATCTGAGATCTGAGACTGCAGGTCTTCTCTTATCCCCTTTTCTAAAATGAGGACAATATTTCCATGTAGAATGCTTGGTGGGGCAAGGGGAATTGCACTAGATTTGAGTTTCAGTATATATGAAGTGACAATTTAGGGAACTGCAGTGGCTTAGGCACAATTTCAGTCTGCAGTACTCTGTGTGCTGTAGCACCAGTGATCAGCAGTGAGTCTGTCCTGCTATCAGCACTGCCACCTTGGCACATTTAACAAAGGAGTGGAGTCTACTCCTCACCTGTGTTTTATATGCCAGTCTTCTGTTGCAACTCAAGACAATCTAGCATTCACAGCAAGGGAAAATGTTGTATTGCTTGAAATACAATGGCTTGCTCCCAAGTTATGATTGTATTACATACACAAAAACAATGTTTGAAGACCATTATTAAGGTTGTATGGTCAAGCACTCAAAAGTTAGGAAATGCCAGAATTTGGTTCCCTTTTGCCCATCCATTATGATATGGTCTTTAATTACTTTATCACATTATTTTTCCCCACAAAAGCTCTGACTCTTGTCCCCTCTGCATTTGAATAAGGCTGCTTCCTCCTCTGTCATATCTAGGAATCAGACAGGTTCAACTCAGTGCACAGGAGAGACGGCCTACCTGCTTCAGTTCCATTGCTCAGCCTCAGCCTGGCCTACAGCAGCCCAGAGCTGCAATTGCAAGGAGAGTCCTGCTTCACCCCCTGCACCCTCTGCTGAAGCATGCTCAATGCAGACTGAATCTTCAGAGTTTCTAGCTGTGAAGCTCTATCAAGTCTTTACTGAGATTTTTTTCAGAGGCTTATAATTTGGCCAAATTTTCATGGGGGGCAGCAAAATATGCATCCCTGGTACTAAGGCCACCTGTCTGTCAAATTTCAAGACTCTACTCCAAAGCAGAGGGCGCTAGAGCTTTTCTAAGGAGAGGGCACCAGAATGTTATGCTTTAGAAATAATATGAGAGATTAATTTGGTCCATTGTATGTAGCTGAGTGGAGCAAAGACACATTTGAAAATACAATGGGATAATGATAGGTTAAAGAATTTAGTATGTCAAGTTTTGGTAACCAGTTTCATTTGAATGCCTTTTTACTGCAATAGAATTGTCTAATACATGGATACTCTATGGAAAACATAGAGAACATTACCCATCGAGTTTTTTCTAAAGCTGTCATCAGGAGAACTACAGTACAAAAATTCAGCTCTCCCACCAGTTGCTATAAATATAACACCTGCTATTATAATAATAATGTTATGCTTGCCTGACTTACTGGAAATTTACAGCAACAACAATATATTGGGGGACTACCTAACAGCATGTGTTCATAGCAGATCACCTGCTCAGGAGGTGAAAAAACAGGCTGCAGGCAACTTTTCCCCCGTAGATGTTTTAGCAGGTCTCTCCTGACTACATTAATTGCCCTAGCTAGTACAAAGGTTATCTAGATTTTCTTTTCCCCACTGTGAGAGCTAAGGATGCATGCGTGTGCTCTTTAACAGTGACTTTACCATCTGCAGGAGTGCTCACCAGCAGCGATTGCTTTGTTTTCTTGTTGCTGGGCATATAGATGAATGCAATTTTACTTTGTTATATAGTGGCTCCAGGATGGTAAACCTAAGGTTCTTTCTTAAGGGAAATCTAGTATCTGTTATGATGCCATAACAATGATATGTTTGTAATGGGGAAATCTGTCTATTTGAAAATATATTCATTCTGTGTCATTAAATCATCCAAGGGGCATATATAGAACAAAGAAAGGTCTTATCTTTGCAAAATTGTTTTAGATATTGGGTACGGAATGATGTCCCTAGCCTCTGTTTGTCAGAGGGTGGAGATGGATGGCAGGAGGGAGATCACTTGATCATTACCTGCTAGGTTCACTCCTTCTGGGGCACCTGGCATTGGCCACTGTCGGTAGATGGGATACTGGGCTAGATGGACCTTTGGTCTGACCCCGTATGGCCATTCTTATCTTATCTTATCTATATTTCATTTTTTTCAAATGTTAGTTCCCCTTGCCTTACATCTTTTCTTACTATTTCTACACATAAGCCTTCTAACCCCTTATGATAGTTAAGCTGTAAATGCAGTATAAGATATATTATTTGTATTAAGTGTGCTTGAGAGCAACATGTATTAATCTATCTCCCAAGCGATTAAAGTCATCACCTCATAGAGGATCTCAACTTCTAACATAAAGGAAATTGAGATTCCCAAGGAATTCCCGATTCCCTGTTCCCAATGTGTCAGCGTTAAAGTGGCTATGTTTTAATGTCTGCAGGGACAGCATTAACGTAATTCATTTGACATTGCTTTATGTTTACTTTATCTGTATAAACATGAGAAGGGGTAAAGCACATTTCTGTTTGTAAAATCTGTCCAATATTAATTGTTGAATCATGGTAGCTCCATTTGTCATTGAACAGCACTCTTATGTTCTCATGACATATGGGAGCTCAGACTAGTCGAGGCTTGCCTTTTTTTTTTTTTTTAAAGCTCCTTAGACCAATATTATTAATTGCTTTTCAAATCTCTAATGATTGAGTCTGAACTATCATCTTTTTAATTAGTTTTAGTTCACAACAAAGCAACTGTTATGGGATTACAGGTTCTTATTCATTACATTCAGCACAATATAATATAAGAAGCTCCTTATTCTCAAAGTCCTTTACAAAGTAACATCCGTTTCCATGATTTTGATTTTATCTCTTCTCTCTGATATCTAACCATTCTATTTTAACAATGCTACATAGTCACTGAGGAGTTTCATAGGCCTTTGTCACCATGCTTTGCTGAGTGCACAACGTTTTCTTTAATACTATTGAAGAGAAAAGAGTATAAAGTCTGGGAATGAACAGTCTGCATAATATTCCAAAAGGCAAAAAAAAGTAGTGTGATGAATAAAGTCATTACCCTGAAATGAGATCGCCTATGCTTAACTTTATGCACTGTGAGCAAACCATAGGAAGGGAACTGCCCCCACTGCATTAAGTTAAGCAGAGTCATAGCTCCTTTCAGGATCAAAGCCTAACTAGGCATACAAAATACATATCAGAGAAGTAGAAAAAAGACTTAAGTGGACCATCTTATTAATTTACAATTTTATCATTTTCTTATATTCCTGCAAAATTCTATTTGCCCGTTCACCTGGGGAAAAGTACTGTAATATTTATTTGGGTTTGATGGATGAGGAAAAACAATTTTTCCTATGAACATCTTCATGATAGCAGAGATAAGCAAGCCAGTTTTGTTTCTGGGCTAGCAAATCTTCATGGCAATATTGCAAGGCTATTTGAATAGACCATTTCCATTAGTTGGCATTTATTTATAAGGTATTAATGGGTCATTAAAAACAAGGATTTTTAATGTTTCTCTTCTTGAAGGCAGAGTAGCAATCACCTTCAAAAGGCATTAGTGAGGCCCTGACTCAAAAATATTCTTGAAATTTACAACCTCGTTAGTGATCACCCAATGATACTCTAATATGTCTATTACAAGGGGTAATGATGTTGTGGTGCCACTATGGTCTGAAGACTCCAGGTGAAATCCTGACCCTATTGAAGACACTGGGACTATTGTCACTGAAATCCTCACCCCATTGTAGTCATTCTCCATCTATACCAGCTCAGATCCTTGTCCAATGCTTGCGGCCTGGCAGACACAAAGGCTTCTTCTATGCCCTTTTCATTATCTAGGGTCCCAGGCCTAGACAAAGTAATCCAACATGTTCATTCCTTTTTCCTAAAAGGTAGAGATTCTTTCATCTTCCAGGACATTTAGTCATCAACTCTTGTGCCTATACCCATGATAACAGATATATCCAAATTATAGATTAAACTAAACAAAATGCTGTTTATATAAGAGTAGTTATACCTTTCTCTAATACCCCCCTCTCATAGGTTGTTGTGAAGATAAATAAATTAAAGATTGTGAAGCCCATTGCTCTCTATTGATGAAAAGCACAATATTTAAGATCTAGGTATTTTAAGAACAAAAGAATGGAAATGAAGAATTGCATTTAAACTTTCTTTCATCTAGACATGGGCTTTAAAAAGCTGTGTTAGTAGAGTAGTGCAATTGCAACAAACCAAACTAGGGCCTTATGAGGGCTCACAAGTAGCGCTCACTCTTTCTCCCCTGTCTCCTGCCCACCCCGGTATTTTGCTGTATTTGAGAGAGACTTTTAAGGAATAAAAATTAACACTATTCACCAGATATCAGAAATTAATTACATGCTGTTATTTGTAATTATGTTGTATGAAAAATAAAATCCATATATTTATTAGTAATCCTTGAATAGCTACACTGTGCCTCTCTAAATTCATTTTGTTGTGAGCAAAATAATATGAAGTTGAATGACACTTTAATTAACCTTTAACATGATTTCAATTGTAATAGACATGATCACTTAAGACCGGATTCTGCCACCCTTACATTTATTCCTTGAGTAGTCCAGTTGCAGTCAGTGCGAGTACTCTTGGGGTAAAACACAACTCAGAGTGAGTAAGGGTGCAGAATCAGGCATTTGATGAGATACCTTGTTAAATATCCTGACTATTTTCCAGGATATATATTAAATAGAATTCTCGACCAAATTCAGCCCTGGCTCAAGCAAGCACAACTGTGACGGCTGGCACTGTTCCTTGTATTTGTTAACTTGCTCCAGGCTGAATTTGGCTGTTTGCCTATAAGAACGGAGCTCAGCAATTATATTCCCTCTGTAGATTTAACTGATAGTACCATATCCAAATTCTTATGAAGTGGATAGCAATCTATTCTTCAGAGTCTTCTTCCTTATTAAACCGAAGGACAATTTAAATGACAGTTTTCATAAAACATGGATAAACTGGAGAGAGTCCAGAGGAGAGCAACAAAAAGGATAAAAAGTTTGGAAAACCTAACTTATGAGGCAAGGTTAAAAAAATGGGTGTGCTTAGTCTTGAGAGAAGAAGACTGAGGGGGTCCTGATAACACTCTTTAACTATGTTATGGCCTGTTATAAAGAGGATAGTTACCAATTGTTCTCCTTGTCCACTGAAGATAGGACGAGAAGTAATTGGCTTAATCTGCAGCAAGGGAGACTTAGGTTAGATATTAGGAAAATCTTTAACTATAAGGATAGTTAAATTCTGGAATAGACTTCCAAGGGAGTTTATGAAATCCTCATCTTCTGCCCCCGCTTTTAGGTTTAGGTTTACTTGGTCCCTCAGTACAGGGAGCTGAACTTGATAACAGAGGCGTAACTAAGCATTTTAGCACCCGAGTCGAGCAAGCATATTTGCAACCCCTAGAGGTGATGCATGGGGGGCACGTGACCCCCCCCAAGATTTCTGCCTTCAATTTAGCACAGAGGTTTTTCAAACTGTGGGGCATGCCTCCCAAGTGGGACACACCCCACAGTTTGAAAACCGTCACCTCGTGCCAAGAGTTGGCAGATCGGAAGCTGGTGGGAGCTGCCCGGCCCACTCCAGCCCCTGGCTCTACACATTGTGGGAGCTGGGGTGCTGGCTGGCTGACCATCATCCCTCCATTCCCTGCTCCCTGAGCCCGGTGGCCAGGCACTCCCCAGGCAGGGTGGGTAGCACCGCTCCAAACTGTGCCCCAATGCATTCTTACCTCTGCCCCAAAGGAGCCCAGTGCTGGCTGGTGATGCCCACTGGAGCTGGCCCCTGCCAATAGAGCCTGACTGCCATGAAATGCTCCCCAAAGTGCTCCCTGGAATACTCCTCTCTCTGCTCATATTCTGCCTCTCAGCAGCACAGTCACAACCACCTGCGACTTTAGCCGGGTCACTCTCCCCACACTTCCTGTGTGCAGAGCAGAGCCACCCCTTGCTTCCCTTGTCTGCCCTGCCCCAGCCCTGTGGCTGCTATTTGCACAACCTAAGCTCTGAGCTTGGCTGCCATAGGCATCTTTGACTGCTATATTTGGGGAGGCAAAATGCAGTTATGAACATACATGTGCATGCTGAAGCCAGTTCCCTTGGCTCACTGGCTCTCTCCCCTTGCCTGGAGTGGTACTTGGGCTGCTGGTGCTGAGGCAGGGACAGCCCAGCTTAACAGGGGAGCCCCAGCTGCTGCTGGCAACCATTCTGGCACTGGCTGCTGCAGCAATGTTGCTGCTCTGGTGCTGCTGCTGCTGATGAGGGGATGCCACATGCCAGGCTCCTGCTTCTCCCCGCCCATTCCGGTATCGCCTTCTCTTCCCCATCCACTCCCCCTTCCTCTCCCCACTGTACCCCGCCCCATCCCATCCCCCAGCCCCTTCTCTTCTCGCTGCCCTATCCCACTGTCTCTGCTCCCATCCCGCTTCCCCCAGCCCCCTGTGGGCACTCACTGTTGTATAGGAAATGGTGGGGCACTAGTACCCAGGTGGCGGCATCCAGCTGCTGAGGCAGTGACCCAAAGCACTGGGGAAAAGCTGCTCCATCCTGCCCCTCTGCTCCCTGGGAGCTGAAATGTGCCGGGGCAGGGGGAAAGGAGGTGTGGGAAGGATAGAGTCCCCTTCCCGGGCAGACCAGAGCACGTGCTGCAGGGCAGATAGGCGCTCACACAAATGGGGGGGAGAAGGGGGCAGTGGCACATGACCCCACATGACACCTCCCCATGCCTCGTCTCTGTTTGGGCACAGGGGGGTGGAAAGCCCCCGCACAGTCTTCCATACTACGCCTCTGGTGGAGTATGAACTCTTCGGCTGTGTCCTGCCATTAAACCATTAAGACCTTCATGCAGCTGAGTTGGTGTTGGGGAGGCACCTGTACTTTGGGAATGGGATGAGTCCATTTCAATCTCTGTGGCCTTGCTAAAGTCCCATAGGAGGAGGGGTGCCGCCATCACTGAGGGCCCGTTGCTCTCGGGGGAAAATTCTGGCTTTGGAGATGACAGTTCCCAAGATCCCATTGTCACATTGCCTGGTGTGGAACACAGCTTAGAGAGCCACTCTCAGGTCAGACTGCCAGAAAACAGGGCATGTACCCCAAATGGGTGGTATATTCTATCATAAGATTTCACCAAGCTAGTTACAAATGTGTGCTTCCAAAATACTGTACTAGTTATTATGAAGTCACAGGCCCTCTAACCCATCATGCACCATCCAGACAAACCAGACTTCTGTGATAAATTATTATTAAAACCAAGAACCACATATATTAGGTTCTTCAATTCCAAAGAGCCAGACACACACTCCAGGTCAAAATATACTTCAGATCTAACCCCAAAACCATGCTGGTAGCCAATCCTTTAGCAACTAAAAGTTTATTAATATGTATAAAAATGGAAGATTGTTATTAAGAGGTTAAAATGAATCATATACATTACAGTTGATTTCAGAGTTTGCAGATCAGGTTAATAGCAGTGATGTTAAATCTGCCAGTTTGCAATAAGTCTCTCTGGTTCATTCCAAATATTGGGGCCATTATTCTATTGTTCAAAGCTCTTCTTTGTTAGAACTCATAATCCAGAGATGTGGAGCAGGAAAGAGGCCAAGAAGTGAAATCACAGTCTCCACTGTTACATTCTCAGCCCATGTGCATGGAAAGGTTACTGGTAGAATCATAGAATATCAGGGTTGGAAGGGACTTCAGGGGGTCATCTATTCCAACCCCCAGCTCAAAGCAGGACCAATCCCCAACTAAATTATCCCAGCCAGGGCTTTGTCACGCCTTACAACTTCCTGGGTAACACATTCCAGTGCTTCACCACCCTCCGAGTAAAAAAGCTTTTCCTAATATCCAACCTAAACCTCCCCCACAAACATGGAGTCTTGGATCACATGTCCTTACATATCATTACTTAATCTTGGGGCATCCAGTGTCTCTGTGCCATCTGAGACATCCTCAGGAGGGGCTCACTGAAGAGTTGATTCTCCTTAATGGGCCATCACCACATGGCTGACTAGCCTCGATGCAAATCTGACTTGTGGATGTTATCCAGGAACACAACACATTTGAGATACAAACACATAGCAAATATTCATAACTTCAGATACAATGATGATTGTAGAAGACAATAATACTTAGCAGCTCATAACAATTCCATTGATACCTTACAGGGTGTACTTTGTATAAGATTTATCACAATTGTGCACCAGTGGTGATACATCTGAAATTATACCTTAGTGTAAACATGGCCATTTTTCTTTTAATATAACATCACACCCATCTCAGACAAGCCTGAGCAAGTTATGGGATGGAAGCATTTGGTGAACAGAGCTTTCTTATGATGATGTCAGAAATAAGATCTGAACAGCTGGTTCTGAGGCAAACTTTGTCTAGCTAGGCGAATGTGTAATGAACGGGCTGGTGTATATGTGCACCATCTACCTCTCGTGGCTCCCCTCACTGTCATGGGAGCTACACTTCTAACAGATAGTAGAGATTCTCCATTAGCTCAGGCATCAGGACTCTGTGCTTTGGTGCAAGTGACGGGGGTTCTGCTGCAGCTGTAAAGCTCTCCAAGGCTGCTGGGTGCAGCACAGTGGCATATGGCAGTTCCATCCAGCTGTGGAACTGTCACACCAGAGCAGTACCTCCCTGAGTTACTCCTTCACCATCCCAGTGAGCAGCTCAATGCAGTGGAACAGTTGTTTCAGAACAGAATAGTGTCAAATAAAAGCTGGCCACTGTAGTTTGCAATTCATGCGTGAGTGACAGGGGTCTCATTTCATCAGCAGCTGTGAAAAACTTGAGTTTCCAGACTCCTCAGCTACAGTTGCAGCCTGGGACACCACAGTTCTATGGAACTAAGCACATATGCATGCCGGGGGGTGCTCGCTGCCATGTGGGGCTCTAGGAGGCCTTTCCTCCTTGCCACTGCCATGCAGTTGTATCAGGGTCAAAGGTCTGTCAACAGCCAACCGGCAAAGGCCCCACGTGTGTCAGTGCAATGTTCAGCCAGGCCTCCCAAGAGTGATGGTTGTGCAGCTCAGGATGCTGGCTTGTCAACAGAGAAACCCTAGCCAGTGATGAATCTGTTTAAAATGCAAACATCCTCTAATGTGTACATCTGGTTATTAGCAATTTTAATGAGAGCCTTATCCCCAGGTGCCCTTTCTCCCCTAGCGCTGGGAAGGACCAAGCCCCAGACTGGTGACACTACTGTGCCAGGGCTCAGCCCTGCACACAGGTTAGGAAGCATGAGCAGAGCCAGTGGTGCATGGCGAGACAGTGGGTCTGGGAAAGTCAACAGCACTATCCTGAGCTAAATGCCCACAAAAGCCCTCATGGCACAGATCCATGTATGCTCCATCACATGGCCCCCACTTATGTACCCCTTATCCTACTAGTTCCTGTGCTGACAGTCATGTGTCCACTTCACCCCTGCATGCGCCTTCTGTACCCCTTTTCTCCTAACCCCTGCACTCCCTCATGACCCTAGCTCCCTCCACCTGCTCCCCGCATGGTGCCCCCCAGGCACTTGGTGTAGCCAGCTGCATTTAACTCACCCGGAACCAGCCATGCAGCCCATCTATCTCCTTCTGCCCTTCCCACCAGCTGGCACTCAGAGCCCTGCCTGCCTTCAGCTGCTGTCCTAGCAACAGGGAGAGCCTGCTCGGGTGTGTGTGGGGGGTGTCACTGGACCCACAATCCTGCAGGATGGGGGTGTGCCGAGCATCTTGGGCTGCAGCTAATGCTGCTGGGCCTAATCCTGGGGGGGTGCGGCCTGAAGCTTCTGGATCTGATCCTGTGCCGACCCATATTTGCGGCCTTGCCAACTCTGCATCCTGGGCAGCTGCCCTCTCACTCCACCTTAGTTACAGCCCTGCTTGCTGATTGATCAAGGTTCCTTTCCAGCCCTACATTTCTATGATAAACTTTCTTCAAGAGAACGTTTACATAATCACAAGCATAGAAATGAACATTACCTGCCATTTAAAATTTGGTCCCTCAGAAAACTCCTGAAAATTAATCTATTTATTCAGGTCCATAAATAACTTTCTAAATATGGCTAATCTAAATAAGCTGCTTTTGAAGGACCCCTACATGTTTTTTAAGCCATGAAGGCAATTCTTTTTTCTATAACTTAGTGTATTTTAATGACCCTGATGATTCACCGGAACATATCCCAAGTGCATCCAGTGACAGTACTTTGAGTTTGGGGCTAGCCTAAGATGATTTGTATATAGCAGGACTGAAAAAAGTGATAGGTTATATCAACAAATTTACTTTCCTACTGGTCTTACTTGCATTGCTAATGACTGTGTATAGTAACTGGAATCAGTGTTGCTAAAAGCAATAGGAAATAAAGAGGTGTAGGGATTTTCATTTTTGTATGCTTTACAATAAACCCATTATGAAGTGTTGTCACTCAAGTGTGTAAAATCCCAGTTTCATTAAAAAGCACATTATTAAAGGTTTATTTTTAAATTACTTTACAAACACATTTGATGTCCCCAGTGTATCAAATTTATTCTCCACACCATTATGTACTTTGTTGTAGAAAGCCTATTTATTAAGTCGGAAACATACATGTCTCACCAAGTGCTTAGAGTAAACAAATAATTTACTGAGGGTACATTCAGGTACGGTACAGTATATTGCAGTCAGGATAGAAGTACGATAAATTTGACACTGACATGCTAATGTTGAAATCTGAAACCTAATCCTCAACATTTTGAAACAAAATGGTCATCTTGTTATCTAAAGGTAATAAAAAACTATCTGAAAGAATTGTAATATTATTGCAGTGTTATGTTTTGATGACAAGTGTATTGTATTTAAGGAAACACTCACACTGAATAGCAAATACTATAGTACCCATACACTCCTGAACATTTTTTTTAATATATATATTTGTTGTGTGAATAATGCAATGCGTTTCCAGCCTTTTGCTGGCCTGTGCACAACAGGCTAGTCATGCTGGCAGCCACATGCCAGATTATTTTTGCTGAAGGTCATGAATGGCTAGGTTCTGCTGTTGGAACCATGAGCCACTCTAGGAAATGGGGGCATATTACCCTGCCAGGAGTAGAAGAGAACCCCTTTCCTATTTTATGGAGGTGAAGAGTAACTATAGAAGAAATTAAACAGGTTGATGAGCCTCTAAGCCTAATATGATGCAGGAAGTGCTTTACAACGACACAGAGCTGGAAGAGGATGTATACTAGATGACAAACACCAGCATGCGTTAGAGATCACGTAGATAACTGAGATGAGGAAGACCACAGCAGCATGGAGAAAAGTGTAAAAGATTGCCAACTTCTTGCTTGGAGACTCACAGTTCCAGGATGTGAGGTATAGTGATGATGAGGCTGATGGATACCAGAGACCAAAAGCATTGCTGTCACAGGGACAAAGCCCTGATAGCACTTCCTCGCCGGCTGGACACTCGTCAGGTTATGTTTGTGGCCCACCTCACTGGGCCCTGTGTACGCTTTACGCTTCCTGAGTCTGGAAACAGTCCAGACACTAGTGGACCCTGTCAGCAAATGGTGGATTCCACGTCCACATGGAGGCATTCCATGCTACAACAATTTCACAATAACAGCTTCATAGCATCAACCAGAATTCATATGCTGTATTAGATACATTCCTCAAATTGTCACAATAGTTCATAAGTAAGGCTAAGATTTTGTCACAGTAATCTTTAATAAAAATCACGGACAGGACACGGGCAATAAACAAAAATTCACGGAGCCTGTGAGTTGTCCTTGACTTTACTAAAAATAACCGATGCCAGGGGCTAAGTAGGGAGCGGGGAATGGAGTCTCCTGGGGTGGGGGACCAACAGACTGTGCCCCCCATCACAGTGGGGGGCAGCCCTGGCTCCAGTGGCCACATCAGGGGCTGCAGCCCTGGGGGGGGGGCACACAGCCCCCTGCTCTGGAGCTGGCCGCAGCTGCGGGACAGGGGTGCGTGGCCCCGCCAAGCCACGGCCGCAGCCCTGGGATGGGGGGGCACATGGCCCCCAACTGCAGCCACCAGGCCGGGGCATTCAGTCCCCATTGGAAACCGTGAGGTAGGGGCACAGCGGGGGGGGGGGAGGTGCAGCCACGGGGGGCGCAGCCTCCACTCCTGAGCTGGCCAAAGCTGTGGGACAGGTGTGGGGCCCTAGCGGCAGCCCCTGCCAGAGCCAGGGGCGCGGGGGGGGGGGTGTTGCACAGCCCCAGATGTAACACAATCCCCACTGCAGACCCTAGTGGCAGCCGCAGGCCTGGGACGCAGCGGGGGCGGGGGGGTGTAGCCATGGGGTGCGCACAGCCCCAGCTCCAGAGCTGGCTGCCGCTGCTGGACAGGGGCGCACAGCTCGGCTGCAGCCAACCCCCACTACTACCACCTCGTCCTGCAAGCCGAAGGGCAGGGGCTGCAGGGTCCTGGTTCCAGCCATCCAGCCCCAGTTGCAGGGTGGAGCGCACAGTCCTGCCTTCATCCCCGGCTTCAGCTGCTGACAGCTAAAGCTGAAGAAGTCACGGAGGTCTGGTAAAGTCATGGAATCCGTTACTGCCATGACCTCTGTGACTAAATAGTAGCCTTATTTATAAGCTTTGGTGTGGCTCTGACTTACAGGATGAAGGCCTTTATGGAGATTTTAGGAAATATTCTGAATGGGTATCTCAAAACACATGCCAAAACAGATTTATGAAAAAGGGTCTCTTACTGGGCTCCAGGATCATAGTTCAAGGCTGGGAATCTAATACCCTGTGATATGCCACTTGCAAGAATCAGGATACAAACAAATAGCTGAATCTGAGACAAATACTTTTCAGTCTTTCTTTATACCCAACCTCTCATCTTTGGTTGAGATACTGAAAAAGGGAGATCTGGGGAATTCATTTGCCTTATTACTTCTCCCCACCCAAAAGATAGTTTAATGAATGACTTACTCAACCCAAAATGAAGGTACAATTGAATACCATTTTTTTAAACCAGATGTTTGGAATGGTTTGGCCTGGTAAGGATGGTAAGGATGGATTGACTACAATAATTAAGTCAATGGGAGCTAATCACCTAAATGCTTTGGAAAATCCGACTAGGTGTCTATCTGTATCTTTAGGTGCCTATGTACCTTTAAAAATCTTGCCTTGATTGTGCCTTCTAATGAAGGCAATGGCAAAACTCCAACTAATTTCAATTGGATCAGGCCCATAATCTTATGAGGGTAAATCTAGTTTTTCTTGACATCCTTACAAACCTATAAAATAGAACAAACCTGTTTGTTCTATTTGAATCTGCATGATAGATCAGAAGGTGTACACACCGAAAAGAGACAAGTTTGTTTGTTCATCTTGAATGGTGCATTGTGGTATGCTTTTACCCAGTCTGAGTAGTTATGGAATATTTGGAGTTCTATCTTCATTATCCAGCACCCATTGACATGAATGGAAAGATTTCCATTGACTTCAATGGACTTTGAATTGGGCCCAAAGAACCCACTTTAGCCTCATTGGAGCTCTGAGTGCTCAAAACTTCTGAAAATCAGGACACTTCAGCTGGTACTTAGGGTCTAGATCCCAAAAGGGACCCAGGCACCTAAGTCTAACATTTAGGAACCACTTAGATCATCCTAAATGCTGCTCAGCTGCCACCTATCCCCACAGTTGCCTAAGTTTCTGCCTGTGGGTGCATACAAAACCACATACGTGTTGATACCACAGAGATGCTCAACACCCTGCTCCTGCCTAAACCCCAGCAGGATTCTCAAACTCATGTTCCTCTGCTTATCAAGCCTCATCTGGTAGGTGTACTCAGACCATGCTTAAGATGCACAAAAGACAGCTGAAGGGAGTAATTTTGGAGGTGCTCACATGGAATGTGGCTTCCCTCTCCTCATCAAGCACAGGAGGTATTCAAACCCAAGTCTCCCACATTTCTGATGAGTCATTTCAATTTTCATTGGGCCAGAAAGAATGGGAGAGGTAGATTCTACAGCCCCATGGTTAAGGCACTCACTGGGCAACTCTGGTTCCACCCATGCTTCATTTAATAATAATTTATACAAAGTGGAACAGCTCCAACAGGAAAGATTGAGCAACAGCCATCCCCAAGAGCTTAGTGGTGAGGGAACTCAGCTGGGAAGAAGGTGATGTGGGTTCAAGTCATTGCTCCAGATGAGGCAGAAAAAGGAATGAACCCTGATTAGTGTGATAGTGTAACAAGGCATACTCCAACTGCATCTTCAGATGTCCCAGGAACCTCTCAGAATCTGTCCACTGAGTGGCAATTTCATATTGCTTATTTACTTTCCCATCACAAACACTAATACAGTCCCACACAGCAATATTATATGCAGTGCTTCTGTACCTTTAGCCCTTTCCCAAAAAAGCTAGAGAAGGACAGCAGTTTTCTTTCCCTGAGATTCCTGCCTGGACACCTAACTCAGGGTTGTGAATTCTACTGGGTAGCAGGGCACCTAAGAGTTAGGTGTTTACAATGCTTAAATCCCTTTCTGGATCAAGCCCTAGCCCATCTTTGAACATTCTGGCCATTATTCCTTCTACATTCTTTAATATTTAGAAACATCTTTTGTTCCAACCATGCTTGAAAGAGTGGAGTGTTATGGAGTTACAGTTTTCTACTAAATTCCTCTTTGAGAGATTTTGTTAACTGTGATAGCCTTTGTGCATGCTGAGTGAATTATTCACATACAGATCTGACTATTTCCCACCACTAAAAGTTCTGCTGCATTTGTATTGAAATGCCACAATGCAGTTTTAAAAAGGCAATAGCGTGAGAAGAACATAATTATATTTTCTCATTATATTACATTACATCAAAATCAGACCCTCTGGCTTTCTGAATTCTTAAGCTATGGAAATTACTAGGTGCCATAACATCTTCCATGGTCTAGTTCTTGACATGGAAAATAGTTTTACTGTGATTTTTTTCCCCATAGAAATAAAGAACTGCAGATCTATCTGTTAGTACACACACTCTCTCCCTAATATATAGTGACATTCACCCTCCACACAGAGAAGAGGGATCTGTTGGAGAAAGGTTCCACCCTCCTCCCCTTGATGTAGAGGGCATATACGTAGGGCTTATACAATAACTTAAACAGAGACCTCTGCTGGGGTAGTGGGATGGTATCAGGTGGAATCCTCACACACATTTCTTTCAACAAGTGTGGCAGGAGGTTGTCCCCATATACAGCCTTCTGCTGGCTTGGCAGGAGACCTGCCCTATAGAACCTTCTTTTGGCTGGGGTGATGGTGTTGAGGAAGGTTCGTCACAAAAGAGCCCTCCACTGAGGAGAAGGTTGGGGGCTGCACAGCTGGTGTTGAGGCTTCTCACAGCCTCTGTTCAGTTCTTTGCTCCCTGCTTTTTTGCTTGCCGGGGTCTGGTCCAGGAGGGAATTCCCAGTCCCCCATCAACCTAGCTAAGATATCTGGGTAGGGGCATACTACCAATGCCCCAAGAGAAGGATCTGCTGATGTGGCTAAAGGGGCCTCGCAGGCCATCTTCTCAGTGGCAGGGAAAATAGCAAGTCCCACCGCCATTACCGAGTCCTCTGCTGGGTTAGCAGGAAGCTTTCCCAACACTGAGTCTTCTGCTTGGGTTGGATCCTGAGGCTTCTCTCCTCCTGGACAGATGCTAGCTCACCAAAATAAAGGGATTGGTGAGTCACAGAGGCCTGAACTAACAGAATGGGATTGGAAGAATTGTGTGGTAAAGAGATCATCAAGCGGTAAACTGGGTTATTCAGAATATTATGGATTGGCACCATATTCCATCCCTCCCTTACTTCCTGTTTAGATAGTGTGTGTTTTAACCCATTCTTTATACAGTTGAGTAAAGCAGCATGTTCCCAGCCTGCAGTACTGTAGGTAAAGTGTGTTTCACATATACAGAACAGACTCTTTACAAGAAACTAATTTGAAGTTCTTCAGGTAAGAAAAGTGAAGTCTGGAGTCTTATCTTCTCTAGACTTCACTCATAATTAAAACAGTTTAATCAGTCACCCAGTTATCTATTCAGACCTTAATGCCTCTTTCAAATTTATCACAAAACTCTGCAGAATGATACACTTCTAAATCGGTAAGATTAAAATAATGAATACTCTGGTATTAAAAGTGAGTCTAAGATTTTCTATATGTATAGTCATGGGGCTACAAGGACAGTCAGAGCAGGATTTGGACCAATATGACAAACATACATGTTAGAGGAGCTGGCAAAATAGGGCTAAATGTTAAACTGCTGTATGCAGAAGCACTGCTGATAAAAGTGCAAGCATCATAAGCCTCTAGATTGTGTCTGGGCATATTTAACCAGACAAAGTCAGCCAACCAGAGACTATGTTAAGGAGTCCATTAGGTTCAGAAACAGACATAAGTCTGTTCAGAAAACAGACTTATGTCTGTCTTTCTTTGGAAGTCAGAGTCAACATTTTAAACTTAATTTGGCACCAAATTGTGATTCAATGTACTGCAACAGCAATAAAACCAGAAAAATGTGCTCCATCTAAATATCCATCGCATCTATGCCAGCTTTAGCCTAATGCCCTGACATGGGAGTGTTAAAGAAGACCATTTAGAAAGTCCCTAGCTATCACACAAGTGAAGGTTTAATGTTATTTAAACAGTATTAAGATGTTTTAATGTTATGGCATAATTAAAAGAGCCAAAGCTCTGGGGCCAGATCTCAGCCTACACCAATCTCTTTTTGCTGTTCAAGTAACACACAGAGAACAGAGACTTCCTGTATCTCCATTAATAGGGATACCCCCAGCAAAAGGATCCCCAACAGGCACACGGCTCCTTTGCCTTCCTCCCCACAACCCAGTGCAGGGAGCATGTCAAAGATGAGGAGAAGTGTGTTGAAACTCGTTGATGATCACAGGGTTGTTTGACAGTTTATAGCTGTTCCCAGAGTTTTACAGAGCGGTTACAGTTGAGTTTCTTCTCTTTTGAGAGATATTACTTGTTCTGGGCTATTCCCCATTTTGAGTACAGAGAATCTGTCCCAAACTAGACAACTCTGTAGAAGGAATAAACTTTATTAAGGAAAGGACTTAATACAGCAGTACCTGGGGAAAGCTGCTATGCAGTGTACCAATGTTCCCTCTAATTTTTTCCATCCATGTGCGGAATGAATTTTGTTATGTGCACCAGTATTGAGGTAACGTGAGGATATGCGCCACTAGTAGAAACATAAAACCTAGATATAATATATATTTTTTTAAAGTTAGCATAGGGATAATTGCTCCAGTCAGGACAGGTGAGGCATTTTAGAACTCACTACTCAAAGAATTAAATTTAAGCATAAGAGAGAAATAAAATTATGAAATGCATAGACCAGTAAAAAAACT
Organism: Platysternon megacephalum; assembly: GCA_003942145.1. Taxonomy (NCBI): domain Eukaryota; kingdom Metazoa; phylum Chordata; order Testudines; family Platysternidae; genus Platysternon; species Platysternon megacephalum. Next base: position 23,478,646 of record QXTE01000003.1, read on the forward strand.
AAAAGAACAGCACTTTGAAAGAATGAAATTACAGAGAATATATGTGCATTGCCAGGAGCACCAAGAAGTAACAACAACAACAACATAAGTATGTGTTGGGAGATGAGTGTGAAAGAGACAGAGCGTGTGGTTGTGTGTGTGTGAGAGAGACTGTGTGTGTGTGTGTGTGTGTGTGTGTGTGTATATGTATGAGAGAGAGAGAGAGAGTATTTGTGTGAGAGACAGAGTGTGTGTGTGCTGAGGAAGTGTTTGAGAGACCTTTCTCTCTTTAAGCAGAGCAGCACTCACCAGTCTGAAAGTTTGTTCAGACACAGCAGCAGCCGCCAGCAGCTCTGTCTCACTCCCGAGCCCTGTCCCCTTTCTCCCTCACCGCTCTGCAGAGATGAGGTACAGGGGCAGGGGGACACCCTGACATCAGCACACACACCCTGCTCAGTACAGAGAGCAGGAAGCTCCCGGGAGCAGCTGGCCAGGGGCTTCCAAGGCAGAGCAGCAGGGGGAGGGGCACCTGAATACAAATCGCCATTGCTGAGGATGTATGTGGCTGTAATAATCAAGTATGCGGCATTTGATGGACTGCTGTGTGCCCACGCAGCTTACAGGGAACATTAGTGTGGACACACATATGGGAGACATGGGACTCCTGCTGCCTTTATGGGTGCCCCAGGAGTGCAAAGGGCCCTTAGTGTAATGGAGAATGGCCCAAAATACATCTCAAGAAGAGAGGAGATCATACAAGTCCATCTACCGTATTAATAAAAATGCCATAAAAACCTTAAAATGAGAGCAGGATGAGTTAACTGAAAGGAAGCAATTAAGGTGCAGCAAGCAGCAAAACAGTGAAAAAATCCACCATATTTAGAAACTACTGCCTTGACTTCATAGTGTTCACTTTCAAAAATGTATACTGGTAGAGAAAGCTGAAACCCTAACATGCACAGAAGCCCATTTTGAAAGCTCCTAAACTGGTGGCTGTCTACTTGTTTCTCACCTCACACTCAATTACTTTAAGCAGTGTCGGAGCAATGGAAACTGCAGTATATCAAAGGGCTGAAGAAGACCACATAAAAAAAACTAGGAACTAAGAGAAAAATTGGAAACAATGATTCTTTGAGGCAAATAATGTAAACTCATGATCTTTTTCCACCCTGTTGACTGCTCTTAGCACAGTCTTTCTAGGGGTCTCAACTTTCTCCTAAATGGTCCCCTTCAATTTACCTATAATTAGACCTGTCCATAAAATCTTAACCTACATTTAGTCTATCAGCTCTTAAACTCCCAAGCTTGCAGTCTTTTATTATTTCCTTCTCACTTTGGCAGATGGGCATAGGCCTGCTACCCCTCTGCTATCCCAGGGCTTTCTAACTACCTTTCCTGCTCTGTTCTCCTTGTTTTCTTTATTGGTCACAGCTGTGGTGAATGCCATCATGATTAACAGTTCTGGAGGCTGTGCAGGACTGCTTGCTTGTAAGCAGGGAAGACTCTTCTCTTTTCTGCCTATTGTCATTAGGGGGTTTGCAAACCCCATTACACACCCCTTTAGATCTCATTTGGGGAGAAGATTAAGAAAGTAATCTATCAGACATCTGTGTCACTGATTTAAAATAAAAATATACGACATTTTAAATATCCAGCCTCTCTTGTTTGAAGCTTTAACAGATGAGCAGAAAATAGCTCCAAAACATCTACACTACCAACAAACATGAGGGCCATGTGCTAAGGCACCCTTCTAATTTCTAGTTGATAACAATTAACCAAAAAACAAAACTCTCCATGAAAATAATAGAAAACATCTTTAAATGGTTTACTCATTTTCCATCCACGCAAAACAGAAAACCAAAATAGTAGAGCACTAATACTGGTTAACTGGCATTTTAGATATAAATTCATGATGATTTTCACTGTTTAATATTATATAATCATGTAACATCTAGACATTACTAAGCAAACAAAATCATATGTTAGGGGATCAAGGATGAACTGATCTGCCTTTCTGAAACTTGGCTGCCCAATACTTTTCTCTGGTGGCTGCATCCTGTGCTCCAGAATCTCAGCTTTTTATTAAAAATAAATTTAAGACTCTAACCCTTACAATTGTGAAGAAATCCTTCAGAATGTGAACCAGATGTAAACCCTTGTCACAATGTCCCCGTGAGACTATAGAGAGCCTGAAATAAAAGTTCTTTGAGAGGTGTGAACTGCCTCTATTAAAAGTGAGTGTAACATTGGAATGTAACTATGACAATCATAGAATCATAGAAGATTAGGATTGGAAGAGACCTCAGGGGGGTCATCTAGTCCAACCCCCTGCTTAAAGCAGGACCAACCCGAACTAAATCATCCCAGCCAGAGCTTTGTCAAGCCGGGCCTTAAAAACCTCTAAGGATGGAGATTCCACCACTTCCCTTGGTAACCCATTCCAGTGCTTCACCACCGTTCTAGTGAAATAGTGTTTCCTAATATCCAACTTAGACCTCTCCCACTGCAACTTGAGAGCATTGCTCCTTGATCTGTCATCTGCCACCACTGAGAACAGCCTAGCTCCATCCTCTTTGAAATCCCCCTTCGGGTAGTTGAAGGCTGCTATCAAATCTCCCCTCACTCTTCTCTTCTGCACACTAAATAAGCCCAGTTCCCTCAGCTTCTCCTCATAAATCATGTGCCCCAGCCCCCTAATAATTTTTGCTGGACTCTCTTCAATTTGTCCACATCCTTTCTGTATTGGGGGGCCTAAAACTGGACACAGTACTCCAGATGTGGCCTCACCAATGCCGAATAGAGGGGAATAATCAATTCCCTCGATCTACTAGCAATGCTCCTACTAATGCAGCCCAATATGCCATTAGCCTTCTTGGCAACAAGGGCACACTGTTGACTCATATCCAGCTTCTTGTCCACTGTAATCCCCAGGGCCTTTTTTGCAGAACTGCCGCTTAGCCAGTTGGTCCCCAGCCTGTAGCAGTGCATGGGATTCTTCCATCCTAAGTGCAGGACTCTGCACTTGTCTTTGTTGAACCTCATCAGATTTATTTTGGCCCAATTCTCCAATTTGTATAGGTCACTCTGGAACTAATCCTTACCCTCCAGCGTATCTACCTCTCCCTCCAGCTTAATGTCATCCGTGAACTTGCTGAGGGTGCAATCCATCCCATTCCAGATCATTAATGAAGATGTTGAACAAAACCGTCCCCAGGACCAACCCCTGGGGCTTGATACCGCTCGATACCGGTATCCGCTTGATACCGGCTGCCAACTAGACATGGAGCTGTTGATCATTACCCGTTGAGCCCAACGATCTAGCCAGCTTTCTATCCACCGTATAGTCCATTCATCCAATCCATATATCTTTAACTTGCTGGCAAGAATACTGTGGGAGGCGGTATCAAAAGCTTTGCTAAAGTCAAAGTATTTCACATCCACCGCTTTCCCCACATCCACAGAGCCAGTTATCTCATCATAGAAGGCAATCATGTTGGTCAGGCATGACTTGCCCTTGGTGAATCCATGTTAACTGTTCCTGATCACCTTCCTCTCCTCCAAGTGCTTCAAAATGGATTCCTTGAGGATCTTCTCCATGATTTTTCTGGGTACAGAGGTGAGGCTGACTGGTTTGTAGCTCCCTGGATTCTCCTTCTTCCCTTTTTTTCAAGATGGGCACTATCTTTGCCTTTTTCCAATCATCCAAGACCTCTCCCGATCACTATGAGTTTTCAAAGATAATGGCCAACGGCTCTGCAATCACATCAGCCAACTCCCTCAGCATCCTTGAATGCATTGAATCTGGCCCCATGGACTTGTGCATGTCCAACTTTTCTAAATAATCCTTAGCCTGTTCTTTTACCACTGAGGGGATGCACACCTCCTCCCCATACTGTGCTGCCCAGTGCTGGGAGCTGACCTTGTCTGTGAAGACCGAGGCAAAAAAAGCATTGAGTACTTCAGCTTTTTCCACATCATCTGTCACTAGGTTGCCTCCCCTATTCAGTAAGGATCCCACACTTTCCCATACCATCTTCTTGTGGATAACATACCTGTAGAAACCTTTCTTGTTACCCTTCACATCCCTTGCTAGCTGCAACTCCAATTGTGCTTTGACCATCCTGATTACATCTCGAGCAATATTTTCATACTCCTCCCTAGTCATATGTCTGAGTTTCCACTTCTTGTAAGCTTCCTTTTTGTGTTTAAGCTCACTGAAGAGTTCTCTGTTGAGCCAAGCTGGTCCCCTGCCATATTTGCTAGTCTTTCTGCACATCAGGATGGTTTGTTCCTGCGCCCTCAATAAGGCTTCTTTAAAATACAGCCATTTCTCCTGGACTGCTTTCCCCCTCATATTAACCTCCCAGGGGATCCTGGTCATCAGTTCCCTGGGGGACTCCAAGTCTGACAATGTAAATGCCAATATGTTTCATTGCTGATAAAAGCACAGAAGAAAGAGAGGGGACACTCATGTCATGAAGATATGCACAAAGCTTCCATGAGTGGCATTTCATTTTGGTGTCATGGGTGGGAATGGGCAGAACCAAGGAGCATATAACCACTTTATCCCCTCCCCCCAACAGCAGATGTATGGTGGTAGTGCCAGCAGCTCACCTATTCCTTATATTTTTTTGTATTTTTTGTCCTTTTGTTGTGATGTTTGTTTTCAGCAAGATTTAATAGTGCCAATTTCACAAAGCTGAAAACAATTATGAACCAAATGAGCTGGGAGGAAGAATTTAATAAAAATAATGTAAATGATAATTGGGAATGATTATAGAACACCTTACTAAATGCCCCAAAAGCCACAATAAACAAAGAAGTCCATGCTGGTTTAAAAAACAACTTGGTTTAGAGGTCTATTGAAGGCTGCTTTAAAAAATAATATAATAAATGGAAGAAGGGGGAAGTAATGAATATAAATCAGAAGTTAGGAATTATAGAAAATTGATAAGGGAAGCAAAGGGATGCAAGGAAAAAAATCTATGGCCAGGAGCAGCAGACTTTAGGACAATGAATAGGTTTTTTTTAATATAATAGAACAAAAAGAATTCGGACAATGATATTGGTCCATTACTAGATGGAAATGGGGAAGTTTTCAAGAATAATGCAGAAAAGGCAGAAGTATTGAATAAATATTTTTGTTCCGTGTTTGGGGAAAAATAGATTATATAATCTCATCATATGGTGCTAATACACTTTCCATTCCACTAGTATCTCTAGAGAATGTTAAACAGAAGCAACTAAAGTTCTAACTTTGGTTCTAACATTTTAAGAACAGCAGGTCCAGATGACTTGCATCCAAGAGTTTTAAAAGAGTGGAGATTGCTGGACCGTTAATGTTGATTTTCAATAAGTATTAGAGCACTGGGGAAGTTCCAGAAGACTTGAAGAAAGCTAGTGTTGTGCCAATTTTTAAAAAGGGTAAACGGGATACCCTGGGTAATTATAAGACTGTTAGCCTGACACCGATCCCAGGCAAGATAATAAAGTAGCTGATATGAGACTTGATTAATAAAGAATTGAAGGATGGTAATAATAAAATCATCACTGATAATGATTGCAGATTACACAAAAATTGGGGGAGTGCTAAATAAGGAAGAGGACAGGTCACTGATTCAGAGCGACCTGGATTACTTGGTAAACTGGGTGCAAACAAACAAACTGCATTTTTATATGGCTAAATATAAATGTATACACTTAGGAACAAAAAATATAGGCCAATTCTTATGGGATAGGAGATTCAATACTAGGAAGCAGTGACTCCAAAAAAGATTTTTGGGTCATAGTGGATATCAGCTGAAAATGAACTCCCAGGTGTGACTCTGTGTCCAAAAGAGCTAATGCAATCCTGGGATGCATAAACGGGGATTTCAAGCAGGAATAGAGAGGGTATTTTACCTTTGTATTTGGCACTGGTGTAACCACTGCTGGAGTACTATGCCCAGTTCTTATGCCTACAATTCAAGAAGGATGTTGATAACTTGGAGAGGGTTCAGAGAAGAGCCATGAGAATGATTAGAAGATTAGAAAACTTGCCTTATAGTGGTAGACTCAAGGAGATCAACCTATTTAGCACAACCAAGAGAAGGTTAAGGAGTGACTTGGTTACAGTCTGTAAGTATCTACATGAGGAAGAAATATTTAATAATGGGCTCTTCGATCTAGCAGAGAAAGGTATAATATGATCCAATGGCTAGAAGTTGAAGGTAGACAAATTCAGAGTGGAATAAGGCATAAATTCTTAATGGTGACAGTAATTAACAATTGGAACAATATACCATGGGCTGTGTAGTCTCGATCACTGACAATTTTTAAATCAAAATTGGATGTTTTTCTAAAGGGTCTGCTCTAGGAATTATTTTGGGGCAGTTCTATGCCCTGAGTTAAACAGAAGATCAGACTAGATGATCACAATGGTCCATTCTGGTCATGGAATCTATGATTTTATGAGCTGTAAAAGATGTACTAGTAGATACAACAGTTCATTCTCACATATCTATACTATGTAGTCCAGATATACATGTAAATGTATGTTGCCAAATCCAGTCCTCTGTTAAACCCCTGCAACCACATTGATCCTCTGAATTTGATTCTTTGTAGAATAAACAAAATATTCTAGGCCAAATTTTGCAGAGACTCTATGCAATGACTATTATGATGAACTACTGAGTCTACCAAATATATCCCCTAAGACATACAAATGTGTACTTTTTAAAAAACTTTTTGTTTCTATGTTTGTTTTGTTTAAAACATGTCAAAAAAAGTTTGGCATTAAATTGTTAGCAATCATTCTTTAATTTAGCATAGTAGATACTCTTCAGAGGCTTGATCAGCATACCATTGTTGAGCATTAGTACTATTTTGGGTACCATTTTCTCACTCAGAAGTACAACCTTTGCATGGAGAGCCCATGAATTTCCACTAATATTTTTTTTCAATTCCTATTCACCTCAAGGAGTTTTGTTTTGAGAGTTAATTGACATCATCTGGGAATTGTAAGGGAGTAAAGAAAAATGTTCACAGCATAGTATGATACTGATGATTTGTTCAAGTCTATTGGCAACCTCATTTATTTGAAATCACTGAGTTTGCATGGGGGTGACAGAAAATATAATTTGGACCCCTTTGTTTAGCTGAAAAAAAGGCTATCACTAATTGAGATAGTGGGGATGCTTTGCTACAGATCTGTAATGCTTTTTTTTTTTTTTTTTATTGCATCAAATTCTCTCTATTCTAGGTAAAACAGAGAAAATAAGAAAATGTAATTAAAAGAAAAGGAGAGTCCCATTGAGTAGGGAGAAAGAAGGAGAGCCTTCATGACCTTTAAAAGATGTTTCTGCCTCACATTCTCAATAGCAAAATGTTCTTACATTCTCATATATTCACAAGGCCTCAGGCATTTCCAATATAGATATTTCTGTACAGTTTTCTTTCCTCTGCAAACCAGTAAATGAGAGTTGCTGCAAAGTACAAAGTCCCAATAATTTAACATTTTCTGTAAATGTCAACAGAGGGTTGCTCAGTTTCTGTAGGTCAAAAGAGCTTTTATACAACATCTAGACTAAAATAGCAAAGATTTCACAAGAAACTAACTGGGAAAAATTCTTTTAAAAAACCCCACACCTGCAGTTGCATGAAAACTGAGGGAAGGTGCTTTCACACTGTTATCTAATACTGGAGCGTGAAAAATGTTGCCAATTGAAGTTAGCAAGAAAGTATCTCCCATTTCCTGTAATAACAGTAAGCATGACACAAAGGAGGTACGGTGCAAAGTTGGAATCACATATCTAACTGCATTGCTTAGTCTTGATCTGAACATTATGCTTACTGGGACAGGGAATTCTTTTTAATCCTAATCATAGATGATTATCAGAGCTTTCAGAAGCAAAATAAATAATGGAAGGAAGGTTGCGCAGGTTAAGAGCAAGGAAAATGTAGTAACAAATAAAATTAAATGCAAAGACAGTAGCAAGCACTGATGCCTCAAATATGAGCTGCCTTAATCCAAAGGGGGATAGTCTTTTTTGTAGAAAGCTGGCTCATTTGACATAATCAGATCATCCTTCTCCTCCTCACCCCCATTTTAGAATCCAGCAGAGAGTTCTCCATGGATTTAGATCTGTTTGGAAGGAAAAGTTGGGTACTGGCCAGCTCCACATTGGGCAAGATGGGAAGGTGGGGAATGCACATAACTTCACTATTAAAGGCAGATGCAACTGGGGAAATCCCCGGTTCCATAGCTCCAATGGAGTCATGTTGTCAAGATCTGGGGCATCCAGACTCAAAGTTGTGGCAGAGATACAGGGCTTTTGAGTGGATAGCCCTGTCCTGCATATCCTCTGTAATCACACTGATGCCTGGAAATGCTCCAGAGCTGGGTGTGAATCCCATAGCTCATGGGTCAGCAACCTTTGGCACGCAGCCCATCAGGGTAATCAGCTGGCAGGCCATGAGACATTTTGTTTTGTCTCACGGCCCGCCAGCAGATTACCCTGATGTCTAGTTCTATAAGAGGCGAACCTACCTCTCTCAGTTGAAAAACTGGGAGTCTTTTACAGAGCTTTTCTTCTTGTAGGTTTTATATCAGGAATGGGTGATCCTTCTTGCTGTAGCCATTGACCTACAATGGCCTCATTTTCAAAGGTGCTGCACACTCACATATCCCACTTTTACCAACATTAGGAGTGAGTTTTTAGCTTCTTTAAAAATTAAGGGAATTTTCCTTAGATGCCTGACTGTGAAGTTGTGTATCTAACTCAGGCATCCAGGTTTGAACAATGTGCTATCAGTACACTGTTTCAGTGCATTGTGTCTGTTTTTCTCTTTCTTAAACACAGAAAAAAATCCCTTTGGTATTCTGAGGAACAAGAGAAAGATGGATATTCATGCATCTGTTTTTGTTTTTTTTTCTGAGGTGCAGATCTCAAAGGAGCTAGTTTACCTCTTTGTAAAAGGTAGGAAAGGCAAACACACTGCAATGTGCCTGAGTTTGTACTAACTATTTAATAAGTACAAAAAGGGTCTTATTTTTACTTATTTCCTAAAGGCAATCATTGTAGCAACATTTTAAAAGTTCTCGGATGGAGGAGGAGCCTCACCTCTCACCCACGAGGAGTTTAAGGAAGTTCTCTTTTGTATTTGTTACAAAATATTTGTTACCATGTTAGCCTCCATTTTTGTTTTAAAACATTCTCTCAATAGCTTAACAGTTTAACTGTTTGAACTTCTGACAAATATACATTGGCTTTGTGACAAATTTGTCTAGTGAGGACTTTTTGGTGTATGGGCCTCTATATCCAAGATATCTGACACACTAAAGATGTATCTACTTTTGTGCATCTTTTCCTATGCCAATTTCACAATGGCAAGCTGTATTTGGAACTCAAATTAGACAGAGTCCACTGAAAAATAAATGGTAGCTTGGGTACCAGTGATCATGACTTGATCATATTTATAATGTACAAATACAGTAAAGTCCAGACCACTGATATTTTATACACACTTGATCCACTGAAGGCTTGATAATATGCAGACCTGATTAGCCAGCATTGATCTGAAAATGGAGTAGGCCCAGGATTTACAAGTTATTGATAGGCTTAGAAATACTATATCAGAAAGGAAGGAACTTTTATTGACAGCTACGAATCTCTTCTCGTTAAATTACACTTTGAAAAGAAGAGGCGGGATCATGACTTGTCTTGTGATGGGTAGGAGGCAGATGGGTGCAGGGAACCTGTGCCTACAGTGCACTCATACGAGAGTAGGGCCAAATACTGACAGTCTGCTAGGACCAATAGGTTGGAACCTTGTCTGTTACCCAGTAGCAGTTCATGGCCTGAAATTAGTGTGGTCAGCAGCTGGGGGATAGGACAAGGCCACGAAAGACTAGCTCTCAATCATAGCACATTGATCCTTTTTTGGAGGAGAAACAAAGAATGTTGTAGGACATGTTGCCCCTATGTTCCTGGAGCCATCCAACACTCTTCTCTAATCCCCTTCCCCATCCCACTTACTCTTGCCATCACAATGCAACCCACAATAATAAAGCTAGTGTTTGGCAGAAGGATTTTATGAGGAACTACTACTAAATATTTTAAATAGGAACAAGCAAACTCGTTTTGTTTAATATCAAACCCATTCATATGGTCTGAAAGTTCAGAGTTTGAATCAAACATGATTTGGTTAATGTCCACATAGGAGAGACTTAGGAAGAGAGAGGGGTAGAGAGAAAACAAATAATGAAAAAATAAATATATGCTGTAACATAGAGCACTCATTCCAGCCTGTTAACTCACAGGGGATATTCTATCCCTAATATGTAAACAGGCTTCTCTTACCTAAAATCATGGGGAGATGTAGGAGGTGGGGGGATTTGTTTTTAAATGAGAAAAAAAGAATTNCTTTGCTGCTTTTACAGATCCAGACTAACACGGCTACCCCTCTGATACTTGAAAAAAAGAACTGATGTTTAAGATGAAAAAATAGTTTGTGAGCTCAAACTAGTTCAGTAAATGTAAACCTAGACATCTGTTTGAGAGGTTTGCAAAATGCAGCAATCAAATCCAATCAATCTTAACTTTGAGTCAAATGAGGTGAATGTGTGGAGCAGTCAGACTACTTTTGGTTACTCTTTTTTTCTGGCTTAGTGTTACCTGTCATTCTGTCAAGGTGCGGATCCCATGCTGATAGCCACATCTCCCATAAATGCTTCTCAATAAAATGTACTACTTTTGTCTATTGGGATATTGTGGATATTAGGAATACAGTTCTAAAAGTCAGCAGAGCCATTGTAAATTTACATCTCGAGGACTGAAAGAATTTCCCTTTGTAGTTAAGAGGACAAGGAGTTTTTGATAGTTAAGAACCAGCTATTGAAAACAGCTGCTCCCTCATGGAACTCTTGAGTTCAGTGAGAGTGCTACATGTAGCATGGCTATGGAGTCTATGCTGATGTTTAAAGCTTCCCTCCTCTAGCGGTGAGTGGTGGTCATGGTGTCTGCCAGCTGTTTGGAATGAATTCTGAGTAAGGTGTAGCAGGTGCCGATTATTGCCCTTTAGATAAATCAAGTCCTCTACACATTAAAGCGGCATTCACTGCTATATATCAGTTATTCCCCAGTTATCCCAGCAACATATTTCTTATTGTGATATTTACTAAGTTTTTCTAGCCTTTAAAATTATTTTGATTGGTTTTGGTTGTGACAATGTGGTAGACAATTGAGTCTCTTGACCTCCTGAAGAATTCCATTCCCCTTGCCGCAGGAATTAATCCTAAAGTGATGTAAAACCTAAGAGACAGTTCGTGTTTTGAAGTAGTTCTTTCTCAGTACAATGTGAGGAATAGAGTCCATACACACTATGCTTATATTCTGTACAACAAAACCTTTTGTATACAGGGCACCTCAAAACAAATCAGTTTGCTGCCCCTTCACGCTGTTCCCTGTACAAATTCAAAATACCCCATTTCCGTAATCTTTTACCCACAGCCACATACAGGTCTGTCTCATCTTACGCTGGGGTTACGTTCCATGGTCAGCGCGTAAAGCGAAAACCGCGTATAGTCAAAATTACATTGAGTGTAATGGCGGGCAGAATCGCCCGCACTACAGAAACAGTATTTAAATTGTTATTTTTCTCTTTTGGGTTTTTTTCCCCTTGTTTTTACCAACCGCGTAAAGCTGAAATCGCACATGTTAAATGCGCCTAAGATCCGACAGACCTGTATCACCAAACATCAATTCTAATCCAAGCTACACTCTCCCTTGCCCCAACGGCGCCCTCTGTCCTCATCCACAATCAGAGTCCTGTAATGCCTTCATCACTCCTCAAAGTGCACAGCCTTGGGTCCTTAACTGCTTTTCCTCCTAACCCTGCCCGCTACACTTTCCTGGCCTTTCACTCCACTCACACCCACGCATGGACTCTTCTGGGGGGGTCCCTGCTGCAACCCCTTTCCTCATCTCCAGGCTCCCTTTTGCACACCCTCTTGCCCTTCTGCCCTCTTCTGTAATCTTCACAGTCTCTAGCTGCAGTCATTCTTCCAGCCCCTGCCCTGCCCCAGCCATTTCACATTTGCCATCAAGGGTGTGTTTCTCCATCCTTCTTCACCCTGGGGCTAGGAAGACCTAGAGCTGCTGGTGACTTTGCTCCTTTGCTGCTGAGATGTGAACTTCTCTAACTTGAAGTAAGAGGTTATACACAGTAGCAGGCAGTTCTGAGATCCAATCTTCATTAGGGTAAGGACGCAATAAGAAATATGTACAGTGAGTAGTTGGGCTCATATGACCAGGTCTGGTTTCTGTTTAGGGGCAGCACAATGTATTTCTGATATTGACTGGCACAATACTACACATTATTTGGGGACATGAGATAGACAATTTCTGGCAATTTCATTGCATTGTGTGAGCCTTTTTGGCACTCCTCTTGTTAATAGGCCTCTATTCTTGACTTGTCTTTTCCCTCAATGGAATATTTTCTTCGATTTACTTTACCACTTGGATTTCTACAGGGAATGTGGAATGTGTCTCATTCAAAATTGGTGTTTTGCGCAGCAGCATTACTTAACACTCTGAAACAGCTCAGTGAGTTTCCGTAGCAGCATGGGTCCACCGACTTTGTACACCTCTGCTGGTATGGCATCTAACCCTGGGGCTTTGCCACTTGACAGCTGATTGATAGCTTTCTTCACTTCGTCCTCTTCTGGTAACGCATCCATGGAGTCATTGACTGCAACCTGGGGCATCCTGTCAATGGCCTCATCATTGATGACTGACGGGCGATTGAGAATTGCTTCAAAGTGTTCAGCCCATCTCTGGAGAATCTGTGTCTTCTCTGTAAGGAGCACAGTACCATCAGAGCTCAGGAGGGGAAAGCTCCCAGAAGACTGTGGACCATATAGTGTGTTAAGGGCTTCATAAAACTGCTTATAGTCGTTCCTGTCTGCATATGCCTGTATTTCATCTGCTTTGGCGCTCAGCCACAAGTCCCACATTTTGCGCAGTCGGTTCTGTACTGTTCTGCGAGCGTTGATATAGGCGGTCTTCTTTACCGCTGAGGATGGATCGTTTTGATATGCATGATGCAGGCGGTGCTTCTCAGCAAGTAAGGCCTGGATCTCTGCATCATTTTCGTCAAACCAGTCTTGCCGCCTGCATGTGGAGGGCCCCAATACCTTCGATGCAGCTGTATGGACAGTGTCGCGGAATCGCTCCCAGTCTCTCTCAGCGTCATCCTCAATACTAAGATCAGCAAGCTCATTCTCTAGGTCTTCCGCTAGATTTTCAGTGATGCGGCTGTTCTTCAGCTTCAACACATTGATCCTTTTAAGAGCCTTACAGCCTTGTGGTCGTCTCTTCGGCATGATACGGAGCTTCATTTTGGATACTATGAGCCTATGCTCCGTCCAACAGTCAGCGCCACACATAGCTTTTGTAACCCTGACATCTTGTCTGTCCCTTCTCCTGATGATGATATAATCGATCAAATGCCAGTGCTTGGAACGGGGATGCATCCACGAAGTCCTGTTATGGGTAGGAAGGTGGAAGACCGTATTGCTAATCAGAAGGTCATGTGCTGCACAAGTTTTCAGCAGTAACAGGCCGTTACTGTTGCACTTTCCCACTCCATTTTTCCCGATGACTCCTTCCCAGGCTGCGGCATCGCATCCGACTCTTGGACAGAAACACTCTGGACAGAAATACCAGACTTGGCCTATAGACATTTCTCAGAGTCCTGTCTGGAGACCCTCATTATCTCCAACATGTTGTTACCAGTGAGGCTTCTGTCATTTCAAAAGTAAATATAAAACAAAAGTAAAATAAAAACAAAATAATTTCTTTGGTGTAGGGAACAACCTTGAATCTATATTCATTTTCAGCACTTTCATGTTTCAATCTGTTCCCTGGATTTGAGCAGTTCAAAGTTCACAGTAGTTGGGTAGCACCATTTTTGCATTTCACCTTTTTTCTGTTTAAACACACTGTCCGTCAGAAGCTGAAAGGGTGCTTCATATTTGGGAAGCATGGAACTTCCTTTGGGAGGTCTCTGAGCAGCAAGAGTGAGGAATTATATGGCCTGATGGTATAAACAGTAAGAAGCTTGGGGATTTTGAAGGGCATTTTTCTCAGAGTTCAAAATTTTGACCATTAGTGGCTGATCTATTGGGTTTTTCGTTAACTTTCTCACTTGTATGTGTATGTCTTAAAAGATATTTTCCACTGGACTTCACAGGGTTCAGTTTCTGTTTGTCTGGCATAGGGTAATCTCTATTAGTTGTTCCCATAACACAGCGGTTCTCAAAATGTGGGTCGTGACCCCACATGTGGTCACCAGGGCTGGCTTAGAGTTGCTGGCGCCCAGAGCAAACGCCAAAACCTGAGCTCAGACTCCCGGGGTTGAAGCCCAAGGGCTTCAACCCTGGGCAGCAGGGCTAGGTTACAGGCCCCCTGCCTGGGGCTGAACCCTTTGTCTTTGACTTTGCCCCTCTTCCCCCCATACCTGGGGCGGTGGGACTCAGGCTTCAGTCCCCACTTCTGGGGTCATGTGGTAATTTTTGTTGTCAGAAGGGGGCCGCGGTGCAATAAAGTTTGAGAACCCCTGCCATAACAACTAGTTGCAGAAGTAACACAGGCCCCTGCAATTTCAAATGTAACTGGATTTAGTTATGGTAGCCTAGTGTTCCGCTGTGTAAGCATCTATTACATCTCTATAAAGTTTACAGTAAATCATTTTAATCTGTAGTGTGAAACTGCAGAAACATTAATGGACAGTTTAAGCCTAAATGCACATAAATATACTTTGAACCTTCCTATTCCCACCAGCAACTTGGAAATCAAGAATTTTTACTTGTTTCAGCAGACTGTTTTGAAAGATCTACTATTTTATATAAATTGCAATTACACTGGATTTTGGAGCCAAGATTTAAACTCCATGTCAAAAGCAAGTGTTTGGTAGAGACAAAAGGTAGATGTACTAGGTCTGGATTTTGTGATTAAATGTGAGAATTTTCCCTCAGGGGGAACATAACAGCTTTAAAATTTAATCTTCTGGGTTTATTTATTTATTTAGTTTGTTTTGTTCAACATACAGGTCAGAGATTCACAGTCAGAACTCATATTTTGTCAGACACCTGAATTAAACGCTTTACCAATCTGCAGTGAGATCTAACAGTTGATCTAGCAAATTCTTTATGCAAGCAAAGTGAGCTCCAACAGTAGCAAACCTGGTGATGCTGTACTGCATGTATGAACAAAAGAAGCACTGGGCATTTTCCCCATTTAACTCTCCTTAATTTACATGGATTCATCTTTTTGTTTCTGCAAACCATAGTCGGGAGTATGTGTTAGGGGAGACCTGAAATTATATTTATATCTGTTATAACATGGAAAGCTATGTCCCTGATCTTGAAGCCCTCTGTCACTTGCTAGAGCATATCTTTTTTAGAAAGACTGCCAGTTTTGAATGCTGAAAACCTAATCATCAGCACAACTTCCTTCAGCATGCTGCTGTTTCCTTACGGGTCACCCATTCAGATACTGAACAAATCCAACCTGTTCAGTGAGTGAGATCTGACAGGACCCCAGTCCCTGGAAATATTTCTGCTGGCCATGAGGGAATTACGCAAATCATGCCAAAACAGGTACTAATCAGGTACACCATGTCCTAGCACCTGTTGCCAACAAACAATATGGCAGCCAAAATTGCCAAAGGAGTAGAGCTAAACAAAATTTTTGCAGGGAATAGTGAATTCACTAAAAAAATCATTTTTGGGAGCACCAAAACTATTAAAAAATTCAGATCAAATGCAGCAAAAAGTTTTGGCTGAAAAAAGCTGAAAACATTTCAGAAATGTCAAAACATTTTGTTATGACATTTTCATAACGAACAGTTTCAAAACAACATGTCAATTCACATCAATGTTTCACTTCAGAAATGTCAATCCAAAATGACATTTGAAACATTTTTTTTTCCCTCTGGACAATTTTTTTTGTTTGTTTAAGAGAGAAAAACTGAAAAAAATAGTTTCAATTCAAAAATAACCTTTTTTCCCCATTTTTTTTCAGTTTGACCACCAAACAGAAAAATCAATTATTCATGCTGTTCTACTGAGAAGTGGAGCTAGCAGCTCTGCTATGGCGCTAGCTTGTCTCCTTGTGAGCCTTCTCTGATTCAGCAGAGAGGGGTCACTTTCTGACAAACCTTGCTAGATGTATTGGGCTCCGACTGTGGAGGCAGAAGATGTTGGTAGGAAGAATATCAGAACATGAATGAGGGGAGTCATAAAAGATGGCATAGTGGTGGTGCTCTTTACCCTAATTTACAAAAAGTGGCTACATTTTAGCTTCTAAAACCACACGCAGAAACAACCAGTTTGGAGAATTAGCACATACAAAGGCAAACCTCAGGTTAATGTTTGTATCACTGAAAAAGTCAAGTCCCTGCAATATGACAAAAGGGATGTTGCAGATATGTGGCAGGTTTATGGAACTGTTTAAATTCTCTCTTTCATTAAAGAAAAGTAGTCAGTTTTGTAGAAGACATTTAAAAGCCTTGTAACAATCTGCAGAGAAAGGTGGACAGCACTCTCAACTCAGATGCACTGGCCTTGTTCTGCCCAAGTTGTTCGTGAAGTGGTTTTAGCAGTGTGGCTAACTGTGAGAGAACTTTCCATAATAGTTCAATAGTCCTAGAAATGAGCAAAGCTGGCTAACATTTCGAGGAGCAGGAGCCTCCACAATAGCCTTAACTTTTGCAGGGGCCTTACGAAGACCTGTAGCATCAATGATGTGTCCCAAATATTCAACAGAGGGCTGGAAGAATTCAAACTTGTCTTTGCGGACTTGTAGGCCATACTCTTCCAGTCTTTGTAGGGTAGCCTCTAAATTCTTTAGGTGATCCTCCTCATTCCTTCCAGTGACCATGATGTCATCCAGATCGCACTGGACTCCTGGCAAGCCACACAATATCTGGTCCATAGCCCTCTGGAACAAGGCGGGAACATTATTCCGAAGAGTAGGCGACAGTATCGATAAAGCCCTTTATGCATCACAATAGTCAACAGCTCTTGGAACTTTTCATCGATGTGCATCTGTAAATATGCTTGACTCAGATCAATTTTACTGAACTTTTGTCCCCCAGCTAGGCCTGCGAAGAGGTCATCGATGCGGGGAAGCGGGTATTGCTCTGCACACAACACCGGGTTGACAGTGACTTTAAAATCACCACAAATCTGGAGGGAGCCATCTTTCTTCACTATTGGAATGATACAAGTTGCCCATGGGCTATGGGTAACTGGTATTAGGACTCCATTTGTGACCAGGCACTCCAGGTCCGCTTCAACTTTCAGCCTAATGGCATATGGCACAGTTCTGGATTTCAGATATTTTGGTTTACTGTCAGGTTTAATGTTCAATGTCACAGTGATTCCCTTCATACTTCTCAGATCCTCTCCAAAAACAGCAGCATGTTTCCTTAGTATAGTGGTCAGACCAGTTTCTTCTTTAGTCATTTGGTGCACTTCTGCCCAGTTCAGCTGAATCTTCCTAAGTCAAGACCTACCCATTAAGGTTGGGTAATTACCTCTCACCACAAACAGTGGCAATTTAGCAGCCTGTCCATTGAGATCCACCTTAACATCAATAATGCCCAACATGGGCACAGCTTCTCCCGTATAAGTCTTCAGAACAGTTTTTGTTGCCTTAATTGGAAGATGCTGTAGCTTTTCTTTATACACAGTCTCGGAGACCAGTGAGACGGCTGCACCAGTGTCCAGTTCCATGCGTATAGGTTTGCCGTCCAATAACGGGGTTACCCAGTATTCATGTGAGCCCACTGCCAAAGACAAAATGTGGAGTGGCTCTTCTTTTTGCGATAAGGTGTCTCCTTGGTCATCCTGGGTCTGCTCTAGGGTATGCGGGTTTCCCTTTTTGGTCGGCCAGACCACAGACCTCTTTTTCTTTTGTTTATAGGCACACACAATGTGTCCCTTTTTGCCACAGTGTCAACACACCAGGTCCTTACACTAGCATTCTGATGCATGGTGACCCGGCTTACCACAGCGGTAACATTCCTGACTCCGCACAGTTTTGTGACACCTTATAAACCCTAGGGGATGCACTGATGTATTACATAAGACCATAAGAATGGCCGTACTGGGTCAGACCAAAGTTCCATCTAACCCAGTATCCTGTCTACCGACAGCGGCCAATGCCAGGTGCCCCAGAGGGAGTGAACCTAACAGGCAATGATCAAGTGATCTCTCTCCTGCCATCCATCTCCACCCTCTGACAAACAGAGGCTAGGGACACCATTCCTTACCCATCCTGGCTAATAGCCATTAATGGACTTAACCACCATGAATTTATCCAGTTCTCTTTTAAACGCTGTTATAGTCCTAGCCTTCACAACCTCCTTTGTAGACAGTTCCATGGAGACCGCAATATGAACAGTCTTCTGTAAGGTAAGCTGATCCTCTGTCAATAGGCGCTTCTGTATAGCTTCACTGTGCAGGCCACACACTAACCTGTCACGCAGGGCATCATTTAATACCTACTTAAATTCACAGTGTTCTGCAAGCCTTTTCAAAGTTGCTATAAATTGTACAACTGTTTCATCTTCTTTTCAGTCTCTTTTGTGGAACCTATATCTTTCAGAAATTACCAGTGGTTTTGGAGAAAAATGGGACCCCAGGATTTCCACAATGTCACTGTAAGATTTGGTCTCAGGCTTAACAGGGTGCAGTAAGCTGCGTAGCAGGGAGTAGGGCTTAGCCCCTACAACATTTAAGAATATTGGCAACTTCTTCTCTTCTGTAATGTCATTTGCAATAACAAAAAGCTCAAAACACTCAGTATATACATGCCATTGCTCTATAGTCTTCTCAAAAGGTTCCAGCAGCCCCGTAAGTGTAGCCATGGTTTTAGTTTCAGGTTGCTCAGTCAGTGCAAACAAGCCAGCACAGTCAGTGTAAACAAGCCAGTTCTCACCCCCTTCCAACAGCAAAAAGGGTTTTTGGTTTTGGTTTTGGTTTTTTTTTTTAACCTTGACTTCTACTTCCTTCTGTTCCTGGGGCAGCACAGGAATTCCATCCTTGTTGCCACTTTGTTGTATCCTTGGGGGCAGCAGTTTTAGGAAGAAATCACTTGAGACACAGAGAGCCATAAACCTTAAAAGCAGCCATTTATTGCCACACACTGAACTAACCAAACCAGCCAAAACTGGCTGGGCTATCCCCTAATAATCTAACTCAGTTGCCATAGCAACAACAAAGTTCTATTACCAAATACACAACACCCCGACTGACCAGTTTCACTGACAGAAGCGCTGGTGTGGACAGCGCTATGTCAGTGGGGACGCTCTTCTGCCAACATAGCTACCAGCACTCTTTGGGGGCTGTCTAATTATGTCAACAGGAGATCTATCTCCTATCGGCATAGAGAAGCTACATGGGAGATCTTATAGAGGTGCAGCTGCATTAGTGCAGCTGTAAGGTCTCTAGTGTAGACTTAACCTTAAAGACATGGGGAGTTTTTTGAATCTCACCAGTTTCACCACAGTGTAATTTGTTTTCATCAGCTCTAGTATGACATGCAATGGATAGCATGTGATCCAAGAATCTGACTTTTGGAAGCCAAATCTCCTGTATCCATGGCATACAGCACAGCTCTACTGTGCAAGAGAGGAAGCTAGAGTTGGGCTGGGAAGGCCATGCAGGAGTGAGAGTCACCTGTTAGCAGGCAGCCTGATTGCCATTGAAGTATTCAGGAAAACAAGAGGTTATGCTGCTGCACAGATCCTGCAGCCCTTTGCCTGTGGTGGGATTGCATAAGGGTGTGTAAGGACTACAGCAGCTAACACGCTCTAATTGCTTCTCTGCAGCCTTTTTAATGTTAACAGTTTAATTTAACAATAAACCCAGATTTTCCTCATAGTGGGGTAGGATGCATGACAATAATTCCTTGCTAATTTGACTTTATAATAGCTCCGCTATTGGACAGGAAAGATGAAAACAAACCCAGAAAACTGTCTAATACTTTGACTTAAGTTCTTCACCACATTTACAGTGCTTGCTAATACAAATCATTATACTTGTCTGTGTTATGGCTGCTTTAAGTGAGAGAGAAAGGCCAGGAACCTTTTCAGAGTAATTCAGATCCTATTTTAACATAGGGTAATATTTCTAGTATGGTAGAGCATGTGTGTTGTGTGATGTTGTCATTAAACTTGTATCTAATAATAGCTGTTCTTTCTAAGCCTGTAACTACAGGGAACTCCAATTATCATACTAATAGGTAGTTTATGAACTGTGTGCATTTTAGTGCATACATTCAAATTAGACCCTTGTTGCTTTTGATAGGATAACTACAAAATTCTAATGCTCTACGCATTTAGAAATACTGATTGAGATTCTATAAAAACATAAGGATACATAAATCCATAAAAATACATTTCCTATTCTTTTAGATTGGTTACCCAGCAAATCCCACATCATGAAAATATGTAAAATGTCACACTGTAATGCAAATATGAATGGCTTTTGGTTTACTAAGTAGTTGGATAGGGCTTGATCCTACAATACACTCCTATTAACTTTAAAATTTAGACGTATTAACGGCTCAGTCCTGTGGCCTTTACTCATGTGATTAGTCCCACCAAAGGGTATGGGACCACTCACATGGATAATGACTGTTCATTAATGGCTGATTACTGAATAAAGACTTCAAAATCCAGGGTTTAAAACTCATACTCCAGCTCTGAATGCCATTTGCCTAATCTACCATGATTATCAAAGAAAAACAGCTACATCCACCTGACTCTTAGCTTTTCATTCTATTCTAGCATAATTTGCACATGTAATGATCTTACACATTTTAGATTTACCTAGCTCATTAATAAAAATACACTGTTTCCAATATACAGCCCTAATGCATTCCACTCCTCACTGACTTCCACCATGAATACATAATTTTAACCCAAACTTCTGCTTTATATTTACTAGTCAATTATTTACCCATCATAATAATGTATTGCCTTACCCATATTTAATTAGTTTGTACAAGAATCCATCATGTGCAGTGCTACCTGGAAAATCCAGGTATATTAAATATAGTGGCCTCTTATCAGACCAAAATATTTAATTAAAAAGATAAACACATTTGTCCGATATGATTAGCTTTTACAAATCCATTCTGGCTGTCATCTAGTCAATGTACTTTTCCAAATTTATTCTTAAGAGAGCCATAAATATAATTGCAAAAATGCTTTCTAATACAGGGTTCAGCTGTTCCATTTAGGCAAAGCTCAGAGTTCGGAGCTGTGTAGCTCCACACTGCACCAAGGACAATAGGGGGAAGAATCATTCACTTGGCTCCCCAACACAGAAGCATGGCCACTACCTCTGCAAGAGTTGCAGCATAATCCCCATTGTCTGCTGGTCCCACTGTGCGGGCTGATGCAGAGATGTGAAGAACCGTGGCCCGATTTCCCCTACCCATTTTGGAGCACTGTTCATCCTAGGGAGAGAGCAGTTCCTGTATCTTTGGAGTTACTCCAGTGAATATTAAAGATTGTGATCCCAATCCATAATTACATATCTATCATTACTTTGAATCCTGTTCATTTCCCTAGATGTTTCTCTTTTAATATTCAGTAAATAATAAACAGACATACCCAACACAATAGCAGTCTCAAGCATTAGCCCACTACCCTTATAACTACTCATTGTCACCAACAGGCTACTTCCCCTCTATAACACACTCACTTTCAATTCTGCAACTGAAACAATACCACTCCTGTCCACTGCACACATCAACTAATTGAAAAAAAATCACATGGCAACAAATACCTGAATGCCATACTCGTGTATCTTTATTTTGCCATCAAATATATTATGCCTATACTTAAGAAAGAGCATATATTTAAATTTCCATAATATTTGTATATGGTTCTCTTTAGAAATGTATATTAGAGAAGTGGTCAGATATTTTGAAAGTCACAACATAAATGTAAGAAATGGAGTATGTAGTCAACTGAATTTTTTTCCCTCCCAGGTTTATGACTATGTGATGATACTAGTGCAGTTATTTTAAAATTACAATTGTCTTTACATTATTAAAAAATCTAGTTTTGGAAGGTCAGAGTTAAGGCTGTGTGATGCAGTTTGATTTTCAGTTCACTGGAGAAGGCAGTGAGAGTAATAATATTGTTGAACTGAAGGTGAGTTAGAAAGAATATTAGTGTGTTGATATGGCTGAGTATCATGATGGTAAAGGAATAATGTATGGAGACCGGTAATGTGTTGGCTGTAAATGTTGCCTTATGCTGTGATTTTGGTCAGGACATGGGTACATACTACACTACAGATGCAGCCTGAGGCAGACAGAAACCCAAATCCCACTGACATTCAATAGGTTTTAGGTGCTTAACTACACCAGGCTCCTTTGAAAATCACAGCCATAATCTATTATTTCTTTGCTTGAGTGGTGAGGACATACATTACCGAGACATTAACTCTAATTGAACTAAGTGTGGTGATTTGTGTGTGTGTGTGAACTTAATATACTAACAACTTGCCTCTCACATATACTTTACTTTAAATCTGGTTCTAAATTTCATTTAATTTCAGTGGGGGGAATTTGATGTTTTAAAATTAAATAAAATGAATCACACAGAGAAGCTTGTACTATAAAACATATCTGTCAGAGCTGTCACAGGTCTCAAACAGACACTCACTTACTCATTCAATTAATGACATGAAATGTGAATGAATTTTCTAAATACTAAAAGTATGATTATTTGCTACATTTACATTTTTTTATCTAAACCATGTCTTCAGACACAATCATAGGTATTTTAAGTTACATATTATTTTTCTCTCTCTGACTAACCTTCTCTGTCAATTCATGCCTTTTCCTTTATATGTTTATTCTTATTGATGGGTCAAGGACTATGGAGAGGCTCAGTTTTTAAAAACCTAAAATGAGAAAAAGTCTAATCTGAAATCTAGGGCTTTATAGAGTAGCTACATAGGGCTTGATTCTCACTGCCTTATATATTCAGTAGTCACCATTTACACCTGAGCCAAGTGGTTGTAAAATGTTGCCATTCTGATCTGGAAGTGTTTTAAGCCCCCTTTACAGAGGAAACAATTGGCTTCACAAAATGCAAAGCAGTGGAGTACCTGGCACCTATAGCAATCAAGTCTTAATCATCTTGCTCATATGAGCAGTTCTATTAAAATCTGTGACTCTACCTCAGTGTGCCTCAGTTTCCCCATCTGTAAAGAGGGTATAAAGATACTTACCTCTTTTAAGGAGCTTTGTATTATTATTATTGTTATTATTACTTATGTAAATAAGATGAGCAGTATCTAGCCTAAATTCAGAATAGCCTGAAAAGGGAATTTTTATTTCTATATTTTAATATAATATATTCACACCATAGACATGCATGGTGAGGGTGACGGCGGTGGTGGCCAACCTTCTCACGGATCCCCTATTGCAGTGAGCATTTCATGGAGTGTGGTTTCCCCCAATCATGACTTCCAGCTCTCCTACTAATCTTAGTCTGCCTAGGGTGGGGCAGACCCAGCTAGTCAGCAAACTGAATAGACTTCTGCCAGTGAGGGACCAGCGCAGGCTTTTGCTGCTGTGACCTGCACGTGAAACATTACTTGAACTGGAACCCAGAACAGACCCCCTTTTTGAATGATGAACACACAATTTTTTGACCATTATACACAATATAGATTGGCGGTTTGGAACATACTCACCCTAAAAACCACTGGTGCTCCTACCCTTTTGTCACGTGAATTGAACCATTTCTGTGGCAGGATTCTACAAGACCTGGTGGAGCATCACCAGTGAGACAATTATTAACAGCTCTCATTATCTATGGTCTGGCCCCAGTATTGAAGAAGGGAGGGGGACAGCCTCAATGGTGTTGCTTTGGCCTTATCAAGGAATGCTTGTAAAGTCTTCATAAGCTGGTCTCCCATCTCCAAATGTATTGTGGTGGCAAGACTTTCTCATGGACATGGCAACATCACTGTCATTTCTGCTTATGTAACCACCAATTTTGTCGACAAGGAGCACAGGGAACAATATATACAAACCACGTATGATGTCATCAGCAGAGTATCCATTCATGATATTATCATTATGTTATGAGATGCCAACACAATGCTGGAAGCTGATGCTAGAACATCTTGGCTGGAAAGCGTTGGGCATTTCTTTGTGGATGCAACCATGAATGATAACAGTGAGCAACTACTCAAGTTTTGTGCAGCAAGTAGACTCCTTGTTTGTGACACCAATTTCCAACTGAAGAACATACATGCATGGCCTTGGTAATCAAATGATGGAAGAATCTGCAAAGCACTAGTTCACATTCTATCATCCAGTAGGTGGAGATGCTGTAAACACCACTGTTCGGCATTTAGGGGTGTCAAAGTTGACAATACTGAGCACAAGTTGCTCATGGCCATGGTGAAACTCAAGTTGAAGGCAACTCAAACCTAGTCTTCCATTAGTCATTTAGACTTACAGAAACTGACTTATGCTGCTTTCAAAATGGGATACCAAACTGAAATCTGCAAACGATTTGATGCTCTAGCCCAATGAAAGCCTTGAACACAAGCAAAGCAACAATTTGCAGGACTGTTACCTGGTCTTCTATTATGGATGCCACCAACAAAGTGCTGGGGAAAAGGCATCTCAGCCCTAAACATCAATGGATCAGTAAATAGAACCGGAGCAACATAGAAAAATGACATGTGGCTCACTTAAACAGGAACAACCAAGAACACAGATGCCTCGGTGTCTTGCATAACAGAGCTTTAAAGTAGGAATGTGAGATGTTTTGAGCAAATAAGGCTCAATAGATGGAAGCTGTATTGTCCAGAAATCTCCCTGGTGCTCTCTGTAAAGAACTGTGTGCCTTAAAAAACATGGAACAAATCTATGTTAATCAAAGATGGATGTGGTAGCATACCAAACACTGAGGCAGAATGTCTGAGTAGATTAAAAGAACATTTTCAAGAGCTTCTTACCCACTCCATCAGAGCTGAAGAGTCACAGCTCCAGGAGGATGCAGAGATTTTGGTGACCCCCTGCTCCATGGAATGTAGAGAATATTACAGTTGAGATGGTTCAAAGCTCAGTCTGAAGGCCCCCAAATGGCTGTGCTACAGGTATTTGTGGTATAGATGCTGAGCTGATCAAGCATAGTGGGTATTCCATCTTGGAGTGGTCAACAAAGTATGGAGTCATTGAGAAACTATCTGACGATTGGCTCCATTTGATTATTCTCCCATTTTGGAAGGGAAAGGCAATGTTCTGGTGTGCTCTGATCAAGGAGCCATCATGTTGCTTTCCATTCCAAGCAAACTGTTCACACTGGTTCTTCTTAAGCATGTTAAGCCTGCCATAAAGAATATATACCATCTACAGCACAGGTTTATGCCCGGCAGATCAACCATGAGCAGATTTTTACCATTAGACAAATTATTTGAAAAGCCCAAGAGTTTTGGTACAGGAAGGATGAGGTGTATGTAGCTTTTATTGATTTAAAAGCTTCCTTTGGCCCTGTTGATTATCAATCCCTTTGGCTCTGCCTAGTAAGCTCATCAACCTTCTTGTAGAAATGCACAGACAAAGTGAGAGCTGTGTCTGCTTAGGCACTAGCATGTCCAGCTGGTTCAAGGACAACAGAGATGTCCATCAAGGGTGCGTGGCTGTCTCAATCTGTTCAACACTCTTATCGACTGAATGATGGAGGCCATTACTAGCTGCATAGTGAAGATTTTTCTGCATGACTTCTGTGTAACAGACCTGGGTTATGTGGATGACATGGCTATATTCACATTCTCATGAACTAATCTCATCAATGCACTGGCTATATTTATGGAAGAAGCAAGTAAACTTGGTATTCAATTCAACTGGAAGAAGACCAAACTGATGAAAGTGAAAGATGGACCTCTAACCCTACTCATTGTAATCAGTAGACAAGAAGTTGAATTTTTCAAGTCATTTGAGTATCTTTGATCCATTATCACCAAGGAGGGAGGTTGCCTTGCTGACACAGAATATCAAATCAGCAAGGCTACAGGTGTTATGCATGCTGTTTGGATGCCTCTGTGGCATCAACACCATGTATCAACTCAGACTAAGATGTGTATCAGGCAGGAGTGGCTTCTGTCCTTTTGTATGGTTCTGATATGTTGGGTCATGATAGAGATGCAAAAAGACAAAATAAATATATTAGATGCTGTGCTTTGCCAATTTATGCTGTGCTTGTGATGGAGGGTGAACGAAACTATGAGTAGAATGAGGTAGCTGTGGACATTATTTGCTGCTGACATTTCAGCTAATCACAGTAAAGTTATATGCAGGAGGATTAATATCTTTATCCCAATGTATTTGTTTTCATAAAGTCATGACATTATTTTAATAACTAAATTGACAGACAAAAAATCTGGTTTACATGCAATATAATTTTGTTCTTTTTTTAGCAAGCTCTCTGTTAGAATATGATATTATTCTTGACCAAGAGTCATTTCTGATAGAAAGTTGAAAATAATCCCTTCTTACACCAACAGCAAGTAATAAACAATATCAGAAAGATGTAAGTTTATCATCCATGGCAATAAAACTGTTGTTAATTTTGTTGTGAGGTGGCAAAGTCTTTCATTAAAGCAGTCATTTTGAATTTGACATTGATTCTTTCTGAGGTTTCCTCTTCCCACAGACAGGTTTTAAAAGAGATTTTATTCAATGGAGAACAATTATAATGATGTAAAATAAACTCGCTAACCATGCCTGGAGGTAGGGAAATTGCTATGAGAAGGAATATCAAGGGTATTTTTTTCATTGTATTCTCCTTTAGTTTGTTAAATAAATAAAAAAATACTAAAAATGTATGACTTGTCTTTAAAAAATAATGCATAGCAGTCTTAGTGTATTACTGTCAGCTTCCAAGATATACTAATTAGAATTAAAAGGGAAGCTTCATAAATTGTCTGATTTCTGATCTTATAGTTACATTCTCTGCATGAGTATTTATAGAATGTCGCTGGAAACTGGTTTACTAGCTGGTGAGAAGGTTTTCCTGTTCTGCACCCTAGCAATTAAGATCTTCTGAGTCAAAACTTTATATATATATATATATATATATTAACAGAAACATACCAGGTCTTTTCTGTTCAACAACTGAGCATGACAAGGGAATTATTTTTATTTATTTATTTTAAAGCAAGAAGAGGGCCATGTTTCAGTGCATATGGTTTCAACAAGCTTGCACCAAGTAACTACTACCTATACCTGAAATGTTACCCTGGTATAGTCCGAAAATTCAACATTTTGTTTTGGATCAACATTTTCAAAACAAATTGTTGATTTGACATGCATTCAAAAGGTTTTGTTCAATCTGAACAAAGTTTTTTTGTTTTGTTTTGGCAAGAAAACCCCAAAAAATCAATTTCAATTTCAAACAAATATTTTTTCCATTTAAAAAATAATAATTTTCCATTCAGCTCTAATGTGAATCCAACTGTTTCTCTTGTATTCATAGATTTTAAGGGCAGCAGGAACCATTATGATCACCTAGTCTGACCTCCTGAATAAAAGAACATAGAATATCATCCTGTATTTCCTGCATAAAGCCCATAACTTCTGGCTGAGCTATAGAATACCTTTAAGAAAGATGTTCATTCTTCATTTATAGGTCCACCACATCCTTGGTAAGTTGTTACATTACCAAAGGCTCCTACGTAAATTAAGCTGTCATGGGATAAAAGGGAAGGTCCTTTCATGGATTGAGAACTGGTTAAAGGACAGGGAACAAAGGGTAGGAATTAATGGTAAATTCTCAGAATGGAGAGGGGTAACTAGTGGTGTTCCCCAAGGGTCAGTCCTAGGACCAATCCTATTCAATTTATTCATAAATGATCTGGAGAAAGGGGTAAACAGTGAGGTGGCAAAGTTTGCAGATGATACTAAACTACTCAAGATAGTTAAGACCAAAGCAGATTGTGAAGAACTTCAAAAAGATCTCACAAAACTAAGTGATTGGGCAACAAAATGGCAAATGAAATTTAATGTGGATAAATGTAAAGTAATGCACATTGGAAAAAATAACCCCAACTATACATACAACATGATGGGGGCTAATTTAGCTACAACGAGTCAGGAAAAAGATCTTGGCGTCATTGTGGATAGTTCTCTAAAGATGTCCACGCAGTGTGCAGAGGCGGTCAAAAAAGCAAACAGGATGTTAGGAATCATTAAAAAGGGGATAGAGAATAAGACAGAGAATATATTATTGCCCTTATATAAATCCATGGTACGCCCACATCTCGAATACTGTGTACAGATGTGGTCTCCTCACCTCAAAAAGGATATTCTAGCACTAGAAAAGGTTCAGAAAAGGGCAACTAAAATGATTAGGGGTTTAGAGAGGGTCCCATACGAGGAGAGATTAGAGAGGCTGGGACTCTTCGGCTTGGAAAAGAGAAGACTAAGGGGGGACATGATAGAGGTATATAAAATCATGAGTGATGTTGAGAAAGTGGATAAGGAAAAGTTATTTACTTATTCCCATAATACAAGAACTAGGGGTCACCAAATGAAATTAATAGGCAGCAGGTTTAAAACAAATAAAAGGAAGTTCTTCTTCACGCAGCGCACAGTCAACTTGTGGAACTCCTTACCTGAGGAGGTTGTGAAGGCTAGGACTATAACAATGTTTAAAGGGGGACTGGATAAATTCATGGTGGCTAAGTCCATAAATGGCTATTAGCCAGGATGGGTAAGAATGGTGTCCCTAGCCTCTGTTCGTCAGAGGATGGAGATGGATGGCAGGAGAGAAATCACTTGATCATTGCCTGTTAGGTTCACTCCCTCTGGGGCACCTGGCATTGGCCACTGTCGGTAGACAGATACTGGGCTAGATGGACCTTTGGTCTGACCCGGTACGGCTTTTCTTATGTTCTTATGTTTCAAAAGTTAATTACACTCACTGCTAAAACGTTGTGCTTTATTCAGGACCTAGATCTCAGAGAGGAACCTCCTAATTGGATCTTTGTCATACATGTATAAAGGGCTCTCTCTCACCAGCTTGCATGGCATCATTCCATCCCTTTCCTAGGACTTACAGGAAGCACTCTGCTGGTCCTGGAATTTGCATAGTAGAAGAGAGAAGTAGCATGCCTAGGAGGATGCACATGCACATCATTCCCCCTACAGCCACCCCAGCCCAAACCAGCCTTGTGGACCTCAGAGTGCAGAGCCCCTTAAATTATCTTTCCGTGCCCTTGTGTGCAGTAGAAATCTCCATTAAAGGTGGTTACTGGGAAATGACAGCTGCAAGGGCACTGTCAATGTATGCACAAAGGCATGGGACCTGGGGATGGACCTGGGTTCCTGCTGATCCTCTCAGATAGTTGTAAATCCCAAGTGATCTGTGTGGTTTGAGGCTGTTCCCTAGGTGAGAGCAAACCCGCCCATGAATGAAACATGATTGCACATCTCATGCTAGAGTGATGGTAGGGACTGGTATGGGGAAGAGTAGGGAGCAATCAGAGGTTGTGGGAGAAGAAATTGCATGGCTTAGAATGATGATGATGGGCGATCACTCGTTACCGAGTATGATCATCTTCCATGGGATTTATGGGTCCTCAGGTGGTTAATAAGGCCAATCCATGAACCACAAGTTCTATTACAATGAGGGCAGATTTTTTCAGGCTCAGCAGAGGGCTGTTGACCATGATTGGAGACCAGTTTCTCCTTCCTCCTGAGCCTCTTGTCCTCTTCGGCTTATCAGCGAGCAAGTTCAAAATGCAGGGGACCATCACGTAGGACACTCTCCAGTGCCACTCCATTGATTTTGATAGATGGGGCATATAATACCTCATTTGGAGAGGGCTGATAGAGTACTTTAGTCTTCTTGATATTAAGAGTGAGACCAAGACATGTGTAAGAATGGAGGATAAAGAAGGGCAAATGTGGTGATCTGTAGGGAGAAAGCATGGACTATCTTTTGGACTGGAAGCCTGACTTAATTGAGGCCTCTAGGTTTTACCACAGTATAAATGTTGAATCATGAAATAAAATAAAATAAAATATAATAATAATAATTATTAATAATAATAATACTATATTGGGAAGACAAGGAAAGATATGGAGAGTAGCAAAGAAACAGAGATAAGGCAAGAAAGGTGTGGGGCAGAAGACAAAGTATAAGTATGGTAGAGATGGACTGAAGAAGAAAGCAGGGGGTGAAGAAGGCAGGAGGACAGAAGGAACATACGGAAGTTGCAAGGGAGAAGATAAAGTTGCAAGCTAAAGAGAAAAGCAAAATAAAGGTGGCGGGGAGGGTGACAACATAACATGGAAGTAAGCAAGGTTCTGGGAGGACAGTGGAAAAGGACAAATATTAAAGAGGAATAATACGGAGGAATGGAGATGATACATTTTAAAAATAGAGGAAAGATGAGGCTGGAAAATGAGAAAATAGAGAATAGAGAAACATTACACAGAAATGGCAATAAGAAGAGGGAAAGAGAAAGAATAAAAATCTAAGGTGGAACAGAAAAAGAAATGGATTAAATTGGATAAAGGTACAGAAAAAAAAGTGAAGACACAGAACTGGTGACTTGTTTTACTTATTCATTCTTCTATACCAGGGGTAGGCAACCTATGGCACGGGTGCCAAAAGCAGCACGCGAGCTGATTTTTTAGTGGCACTCACACTGCCTGGGTCCTGGCCACCAGTCTGGGTGACTCTGCATTTTAATTTAATTTTAAATGAAGCTTCTTAAACATTTTAAAAACCTTATTTACTTTACATACAAAAATAGTTTACTTATATATTATAGACTTATAGAAAAAGACCTTCTAAAAACGTTAAAATGTATTACTGGCACACGAAACCCTAAATTAGAGTGAATAAATGAAGACTTGGCACACCACTTCTGAAAGGTTGCCGACCCCTGTTCTATACTTTGTAATTTCACTGGTTTAGTTTCAGATTAGTTGTATGTAAACATAAAGGCCTAGATGAAGGCTGTAGTAGTTCAGTGTAAAGATGCAGTCAGCACTAATTATCCAAGATGTACAAGTATTCTCTAAAAAACACCCCATTAACCTATGCACTATTCCATTAAGCCAGACCCAGAAAGACTGTTGAGGTGGTGAACAAGCAAAATAGCATGGGTGGCTGGGTGGGAATTAAGAATTTGAATAGATGTATTTTAATATTTTATTGTAATTTTCCTGGCTGATATCCCACATCTCCATAAATTCCAAAGAAAAGGGATAGCAGAACATGATTGCACTAAAAATATACTTTACTCTGTATAGCTCGAAAGCATGTCTGTATCACCCATAAAAGATATTACCTCACCCACCTTGTTTCTTAACTAAAATCAGGAGTTAGGACTATATTTTTAATTCAGCCTTCACCCCGCCTCCTTTTGTGCACACAGATAATTGTACCTTCCCATATATGTGCACATACTTTGTGGGTGCAAATACCAGGGTGTGTACCTCAACAATTCTAACACAAATGTTGTAATTCACACCCACAAACCCTATTTAACTTTCCATTGACTTCAATTAGACTATTCATGTCCTTCAAATTAAGCACATATTTAAGCTTTTACTGGATGGGGATCAAAGTGCTCAACACCTTGCAGGATACACATATAAAACATTATTTATTCTTCTCTCATTTCTGTGAAGCAAGATCTTTAGATTTAAAATTTCTCTCCCAGAGACCTCAGGAAGAAAAGGAAAAACAGCAAAACTGTACAAGGGAGGTCAAGGATGAATACTTGGTCCTGTTAAATACTAGCTGAGTACCTCATATAGATGGAGCCCAGTATCTGGCCAAATACATAATGTTTTGCTTCATATGTATCTTAAATATGCATATACAAACTAATAATTACATACGCAAAATAGGCATTGGCACATGCACACTGGGAAGTTGTACACTCCAATACCTATATTGTATTAACTAAAATATATTTTGCTTTCATTTTTATTTTCATGTGCATGCATTTCTAGTTTTGAAAATTTAGCCCAAAGAGTGTGATTTAAAAACACAAAAGAGCAAAGAAATGCAGAACTAATTATGAAAATATGAACAGATTATTTTATGTTAATCACAAGATTTTCTTTTGCCTGTTCCTTGATAACATCAGATCCCAACTTTAACTTTGAATATCTTTGATTATTGTGGTTTCAGTCAGACCATTATATGACTTAAATGCATCTTATTCAGTTGAATAACAGAGTATTAGGTACTTGAAGAGCTCTACAATACAGAAGCTTATCGCATTTAGAATAATTGAAAGAAGATTAAGGTGCGGTCACTAATGACAATTCCCTGGGAGCATGTATGAGGTTGTTTCAAGGACGGTGCAGAGTCCAAGAGAAAAGAAATTTTCAAATTTATTTGATAGTGAAGAAATAGTATTGTCTTGTTTTCAAGCTCTTAACACATCTAATGAGTAACACAAATTGTTGATCAATACTTTGATTTCAAGGAAAATAGCCTGCACAGCAAGTTTGAAAAATGAGTATGTGACCATTGTTTGATAATTACTTTGATTATTTTCTAATGTGAAATTGTAGGGCTTCAGAACAAAAATAGCAGTCTTTAAATAGTGCATGTGGGAGGTGGCTCTGAAATCCTGCCTAGATCAATATGGCTCACTCAATGCTGTGCAATGGCAAGAAAGTATATGAGCAACTGGGTCTAGCAAAATGTATTACAACTGAGTGGGGTTTTTTTTATTAAGAGATAAAGAAGATACATGCATAAGCCAAAGAGATTTTTTGTTGTAACTGAAGCAGATAATGTCAGGAAATAAAGTGCAATGCACAAATCTAATGGAAAATCCAATCAGTATGTTATATTACAGTGTATATTAAGGATTCAATAGGCAATTGTTCTTAGTCCTTTTAAGAAATCTATCTAATCTACCATATTTTTAAAGGAACAGGAAAAATGTCTCTAAAATTATCAGCATAGATGCAGCCTCTGTTGGAAAGGGATGATGAAGGTAAGAGCAATAAATTCATGAGGTTACATATACTTGCTAGGACCCAGATCCTGCAAAAGCTCTTAAACTTGAGTATGTCTTTAAGCACAGGGATACTCCCATTGGGTTATGCATGTGCATGCATTGCGTCTCAGCACCATGTGATGGTTTACAAGCCTAGAACAAGGCAGTCAGAGGCTGCAGCTACCCAGAATAGCAAAATGTTTTGTTACCTCACTTCTGTGCATAGTTTCTGTTCATAATAAAGCGTTTATCTTGACACTGGCCTGGTCCTCAGTAAAATACTACATGCTGAAGTGAGGTGGTAACTCCACCAGATTACAAAGGTCTCTGCTGATATGGTTCATATATCCTGAAAACCATAAACGTGAGCATAGTTTGGAAACTTTGCAAGAGTTACATGGAGTATTTTGCAGCTTGCCCCTTCCATAGAGTTTTGACCTGGAGAACAGCTTCCTCTTTACTGCAGTGGAATAAAAAGACTATAATAAACTTACAATGAAGAAAACAGAAAAAGTTAGCAATGTTTCAGCCATCAGGCTGAATCTTTAAAAGAAAAAGCCTTTTGCTGTTAGCCTTTTAAGCTCCTTCAGAGACATATCATAGTAAGAAATAGTCTTATACCTACTCACTAATTTTCTCCCCGAACATTTTGAAAGCAGGCTTAAATATGCAGCATGAACTCCACAAAACAAACCATCCAGGCTATTAATGATTCTATGTCCATAAACATGTTGGATACAGAATGAAAAATTAGTGCTTTAATCATTACAATTCATTACATTTTTCTGCTCTAACTTCAGAAGCATAATTAATGCAACCAGTGGTTTAAACAGCTGAGATAATTTAATTTGTGTATAAAATAATTTGGTGATTCTATTGTCACACAGAGGCAGTATTGCATAATGGATAGGGCACCAGACTGGGACTCAGGAGAAAGTTGGAAGGGAATTTTCTACAAAACATTTTTTGCATCCGAAGAAGTGGGTATTCACCCACGAAATCTCATGCTGCAAAACGTCTGTTAGTCTATAAGGTGCCACAGGATTCTTTGCTGCTTCTACAAAACAGTTTATCATCAGAAAATGCTGATTCATCAAAACCTAAACTTTTTGTGGAAATTGGTCAGTTTTGACAAAAATTCATCTGAAAGGTTTCTTAGGGCTTGTCTACACAGTGCATTAGTCCACATTAGTCCACATGGGCCAATTAGTTCACAGTATGCTTGTGCAAACTAGAATTTACACCCCTCTATAGTGCAGGCTAATGCTTAAAGAGAACACTCTGCCCGATTTAGACAGGATGGGTACCTGGGTCTTCCACATCCCCGGTAGGTACCCTGACCATCAAGCTATTCTGAGATGGTCTCACTCTTTCTCTCCCCCTCACCCCAAAATTCCATTCTGGGCCTGAGAAACTCATTATTGGGTGAGGGGTGGGAAATCAATCAGTTTTGATAAACTGGCATTTTCCAATGAAAAGCTCTTTTGGTGAAAAATTCCCAACCAACTCTAGTTAGTATACTTTTCTTTAAAATGTTCAAGTTCGTTCTTGTTTAGAGCCAAATTTCAATTCAGTAGGCACTAAATAAGCAAAAATAAGCTGTCATAAATATAAAGAGAAGGGTAGCATAAAATCCCTCCTTGGCAGCTGTACTAAATCGCTTTATCTGTAAGGGGTTAAGAAGATCAAATAACCTAGTTGGCACCTGACCAGAAGGACCAATGAGGAAAGAAGGTACCTTCAAATCTGGAGGGGAGGAGAATTTGTTTGTGGCTCTTTTTGTTTGTTCCTTCTCCGGATGGAGAGAGAGACCACGCAGGTACAACATCTCCTGAAAATTGTACCTGCGTGGTCTCTCTCTCCGTCCGGAGAGGGAACAAACAAAGAGAGCCACAAACAAATCCTCCCTCCACCCGCAGATTTGAAAGTACCTTCTTTCCTCATTGGTCCTTCTGGTCAGGTGCCAACTAGGTTATTTGAGCTTCTTAACCCCTGACAGGTAAAGCGATTTAGTACAGCTGCCAAGAAGGGATTTTATGCTACCCTTCTCTTTATATTTATGATACAAGCATTTAAGAAAATACTGTAAGGTATATTTGCACAATGAGACCCATCTATTAGGCCTATTGAAAATTTGCCCCTTAAACTTGGAATTGCATTTAATAAACTCAGTTGAATGTATTCTTCCTTTCTGTGTTTTTCTTGGGTACCGGAGAAGCTAAATAACAGTCGTATCATTGGAGAGCCCTGCATGTAACTAATGAAGTGTGAATTCTAGAGAGAAATCTCCTCCTTCATATCTCATTTACTCAGCAGCATGAGATTTTGGTGTAATGACATCCCCGCCCATCATAACAGAAAACTTTTGCATTGCTTTTTTGCTGCAGCTTGATGTGACATTTTCACATTCCTTGCTCATCTTTGGAATAAGAGGGCAGCCAGTCTCTTACAGACAAATTGTAGGTTTTACAGTTACTGCACTGAGAGACAGAGTCTCAAATTATTGTTTGTTTGATCAAATATGGAAGGTTGGCTAGATCCATCACACGCTTATATGAAGGTCAACTACAAGAGCAGATGAAAAGTTTTCCCCAAGATGCAATTCTGAGGACATTGTATTTTATCTTTTCTTGACATACGAAAAGACGTTTGGTGAAGTGTATTTTTAGATAACACCTATTAATTTAAGACCACTAGCCATGTGAGGCAACAGCAGGTGGAATTAGAGTGGATATTTGACTTCACACATATCTTTAATTGCCAATTTACAAGATTTTAAAGTAATTTTACTTTTAGTTTTACAATAATTCACAGAAAAATACTCTTACAATATTAAAGTAGTTTTTAATCCCCCAATATAAATTGTTGGTGTTACTTTATACCCATCATTACTAACTATGTTTGAAGGCTGGGATACACTTTGAGTTACATGGAAGTAATTACATGGAAATAATCAAGAATAGAGACAAGGCTGCATAGACAGTTATTTTCATTAGTGGCAACTGAGCTTGAAGGGGTTTAAACTTGTAGTCCAATTTGCATAAGCATCCTAAAATGTGGATGTTTACCAGGAGTGTTTCTGAATTTAATGTAACCTCAATGGTTAGAAATCTGACTGAAAATCTCATAGGTTCAAGTCTTTTCTTGATACGGTTAGTAATTCTTCCTTCTAGCTATCTTTCAAATACCATCAGAGCCAAAGATGTGAAGCAGCATGGGAAAACTGCTGAAGTCCTTCGAGGAAAAAAGGGGCCATGAGACATTTTAAATTATTGCTTGGAGACAGCTGCCATCACGTTGAGGGATGGGGAAAAGACAAGGAAGGGCCCTTATCTAAATTAATTAAACCTGAAAAAAATGTTTTGTCTCTCACTTTGGACAATGGTAAAAGTTCTGGATAGTTTTCTGTTTAGATTGGCTCACCTATCCCTAGCTGTAAAAAGTCGCCTAAGAAATAGAATAAAGCTTTTATGGTGACTATTACATTAACACTTCAGGGTTTCTTTTTATTCTATCAGATGGAAATGCAATATTTAGTGTACACCTACTTTAAAAGGTTTTTGTTTTTCTTAATGACATATATACACAGACTTAGATAGATTTGTTTTCCCACTACTGGTAAGTAAAACAAACATACAAGGTTGTTTATATTCCTGTTTATTCAGTATAAACACACAAAAATTTTGGTAACCTAATTGGCATATTGCTAGGAGAAATTGTCAGATCCTCAGCTGGCTCATATTGCAGTAACTCCATTGATTTCAGTGAAGCTATGCTGTTGTGTACCAAGCTGAGCATCTGTCCCATAGTCTCAAAGCAAAACACTGGAATAAAGAAAACTGAAATGATAAACAAGTAATAAGGATTTTTTTCTATAGCCTCTCAAAAACGTATAATAGATCAGAGCTACTTTTAAAGAATAGATTAGCTCTGAACTACGTGAGTTTAAAAAAAAAAGCTAATATTTGTGACAGCATTTTTTATTATAAGCCATCATTAAGATCAGGGAATTATGAATATAAATGAGTGCAACAACAACTACATTTTGCACAGAGCTAGTTAGCTTTTTCATTGTGAACAAATATATTTAAATAATTTAGATCTTTCTAATCTTCACAGACTTAATATTAACAGATCATGATTTTTATACACGTGTTTGTCCAGAATTGACTAATGGTTTTGATTAACATCTTTGAGCTAGAGTCTGTTTGCAAACAGCTGACAGAGTATTCAGTTGATTATTGAATATTTAGTATTTACTATGCAAGCTCTGGCCAACTAAGTCACACACTTTCATTTCTGTACCCTGACTAGATGACCTACCCTTTATAAATAGAGCTGTGTGGAAACTGGTATTTCCTTCCTGAAGGAAATTCTAATATTTCAACATTTTATTTTGTCCCAATTTGGAATGAAAAGCTTAAATATCAGAATATTTCAGAGTAAAAAGTTCTTAAAACTTTGATTCAGAAATGGCAATATTTCATTCTGTCATTTTTTTATCAAAACAAAACGTGTTGATATTCTTGAATTGAAGTGTTTCATTTAAGTTTGTTGAACTGACCCAAAATGGATTTTTTTGAGTGGGTCTTAAGTAATATTTTTGAGGGTCTTAACTAGGGAGAATGCTTTGTGAGCTTGAATTGCATGACAGACAGATATTTCCAACTATTTTAGAAGGATAACAAAATCGTTCTTCCGTTTGGCATCAGACACAACAAAACCAACTGAAAAATATGACCAACCTGTGGATATTGGGTGTACACTATTGACCACTTGCAAGGACATTTTAGCAGTACAGTGTACATTTTCTTTCGCTGGACTATTGGTGGGTTAGCCAAGAGCTTGGAGGGACAAGAAAAACAACTCTCTAATCATTTCTCCCACTCTCTGTCCCTAGCAATGCCCCTGAATTGGATATTGCCAGTTTATAAGCTCGCTCTTCATCTCCAGCTTACATGGGCAAATGACAGTGATTTTCTGAGCATAAGTTTTAGAATTTTAATAAACAGCTTGCTGTTGTTCTCTAGAAAATCTGTCTTGTTTTATGATGTGTGAGTGTGTTTCATAATAACTATTAAGGCAAAGAGCCAATCAATCTGCCAGTAGAACAGTTTAGGCTACTGTATTAATTTTAATATTTTTCATATGAAAATTGTTGTAATTATTTTCATTTAAAGCAAGGAAAGATTGAGAGGGCAAATGGAGAAAACTGCATTTCTCTTCAGAATCAGTTTGCTTTAGTGCATGCTGAGGAGATACTTAGAGAGAGAAACAAAGAATTACTGAACATTTCCTAAGCCATTGGAGGTAGAAAGTAAATTACTTTCAAGGAGGCTCAAATGATGTACACTAGAAATTAAAAACTTCAAAGTATTAAACAGCACATGAAAAAATAGGCTTTCAGGACGACTTAGCTAGTTGTCACCTTGAGGAAGTTCAGCTAAAGCCTTCTGATTAATATATCTGTAAGGCAGCCAATACGCAGGCCTCTGATAAATCTGATTATTACAGTATCAAATAAATGGCTCATTTATCAGCCTTTGTGTAGCCTGGCTGTGTTCACATGCATGCCAGTGGAAGATAATCACAAAGTGCTTCCAACAAAACAAATTGGTTTGTTCTAGCTGGTGTAGTAATTAGGAAAAAATTGGTGGAGGGAGAGCAAAGGTTCACCATCTAAGAAATAGTGACTTCTTCTCCCTAGCAGAAAAATAAAAATTAAAATGTCCTGATTAAAATACGTTGCTAAACTAAAATCCCTGTAGAGAACAGTACATTTCTTGACAAGCACTCTGAAAATATACACCACATATATAAGTATGAGGAATGTGTTGAGTATTTAGCAAAAATAGAAATAAATACTCCAATATTTAATAAAATTATTAGAGAGGCGATCTGTACTTCTGTCTATAACATAACCTTTCATCTCTTCCCAACCCAGCTGCATCCAGAGTACTTACCAGGAGTGTAAGTAGTACAGAGACACAATATATGGCGGCTGTGACAATCAGGATCCAGACACCTGAAGGGGAGAACAGGGTCAAGTAATCAGCTGAATTAACTGATTCTATATAATGTGTAATTCTATAAAAGTGTAATCAAGTAAGGTATTTTATGAAAGCTTGTAATGTTCTGAACTTGATGGTCATTGTTAGATATGTATGCAGACTCTGGTTATTAATCTGTGTACTTATGTGTATATAATACCATGCTCATGACCTGTACAATTTCAAATACACCTCACAGGAGGGAGAAGCTCCTCCCAGGCCATCTGTTCATGAAAAATTGGCTCCAAGTAACAACCAATTGTCCAACCAAGATGAGAAAAAGGTGGACCATTCAAGTTAATGAAAAGACTTTGAAGCTGAAAAGAAATTCCAAGTCTTAGCAAACTAAGAAAGGAGGGAGTTCCCCCCACTCTGAATAACCATGAGCCCTCATGCCAGGAAAAAGAAAAAAATGGGGAGAAGCCTTTTTAAGAGCAGGACTATATCTGAGGTTTTTGTTCCACAAACTGAGGGATAGCCTCTAAGTGGGAAGCTGGCCGTGAAATGCTGGATGCCCTCTATCAAGGGAGTACACTGGGAAACTGTTTGGAAGCACTAGGTAACTTATATTTGAAAGGGAAATTTAACTAATATAGAGTGTAAAGCCTGAAGTTGCATCTTTATGTTTATTTTCTGTGTTTCTATGTGTTTGCTTTTCCTTACTATTTCATCTTTGAAGCAGTGATTTTTCTATTGCATATTTTTTTTGGTTTGTTTTTATTCCAAGCACATCTTTAGTGTGCAAACTGTGTGGAGTGTGCGGCCCAAAGTGAATTGCTAACTGGGGGGGGGGGGCATTTTCACACCTTCAGGACTGACAAACTAGACGGGACCAGTCTTGAGGGATTTTCCACACCCTTGAATAACATAATTATACCAACATAAGTTGGTAGTATAGACCAAGCCTCAGTGTCTAGTAGTTAAGAACCCATGGTGGATGGATTTGGGGGTACTGGGAACCAAAAAGGCTCTTGGGGTCACCCTGCAAGGAGGAACTAAGCTAGTGGAAACCAGGGTGAAACCTTTATGCTTGTAGCTGTTTAGCTGTGTCAGGGTTCTATAGCCATAGCGGCATAGCATTAAGGCACCCAAAGTTACAAGGCAGGAGGTGAGAGAACACCTTCCTGGTCTGGGTGATTAACACAGCAGTCTTTACAGTTAAAAAGGGCTTCTGACCACACAGAGGGCTTGTATTTATTGGGTCATGATTACAACCCAATCACTGGCATGGCTCATTCCATCTGCCATACACAGATAAAATACAGAAAAAAATTAAGTTTCCATGCTGGGGTGTTTTGGAATGACTGTAGCTGAAGGAATGCGTTCTGGAATACCGGGCAGCAGAATGAAGGCTGTTTCTTATGACTGGCCAGAATACTTGCCCGCTCACCATACCTCATGAACAGTAGCCACCAGTGTTCCCTCTACTTTTTTCTATCTATGTGCAGAATGAATTTTGTTATGTTCACCATATTGAGGTAATGTGTGGATGTGCACCACCAGTAGAAACAAAACTTATATATACTACTTATATATAAAGTTTAAGAAGTATCAAGTAAAAACAACAACAATAATACAAGTATGTGTTGGGAGGTGAGTGTGAAAGACAGTGTGTGTGTGTGTGTGTGTGTGTGTGTGTGAGAGAGACAGACAGACAGACAGACAGACAGACAGTGTGTGTGTGTTGTGTCCCCCTCCCCTGCTCTGTGGAGATGGGGTACAGGAGGATGGGGACACGACACACACACACACTGTGCCCCCCTTCCCCCCTCCCGCTCTGCACAGCAAGCAGGAGGCTCCTGGGAAGAGCTGTCCGGGGCTCCAAGGCAGAGGGCAGGAGCAATGCAGCAGTGGGGGGAGGGACACCTGAAGTGTATGGCGCTTGAGAGCCTGCTGGGCAGCTGCCCGGCCACCCAGCTTAGAAACTTTTGTTTTGAAATTATTGAAATGAACCATTTCTTTTCATAAGGAAACTTTATGGAGAGGATTCTGTTTCTTGGAGAATTTCAGCATGTTTGGTTTTCATTTCAGATCAGAACAAATCAAAAGTTCAAAACTGGAAATCCTCCTCAAAACAGAAATACCACTCTCCCCATATCTTCAGTATGGATTTGATGGGCTAGTTACATTTCTATTTGGGGATGATTTTTGGAGTGTCTTATTCCTTTTGTCCTTTTTTTAAACTCCAGAGGTGATGAATTGCCCCAACAGTTTATATTCAAGACAGTGCATGAGGAACTTAAAGAGTACTAGAGAGAGACAGAGAGATTAGAAGAGGAGCAGAGGTTAAAAAAACTGTCTGTCTGTAATGTAGTACTAATGTACCATTGGCTAATAAATCATTCCTTCATCAAATCCAAAATGCCTCGGAATAAACAGCATCTTTTCCAATGTTATAACTTGAATGGATCTTTCCCCACTCGTAATCTTTCAGACTTTAAAAGCTTACTTTCAAACTGTTTCCAGAAGGAAGGAATGGATACTGTATGGATAGTGCATTTTAAAGTTCAGAGGGCTTGTCATGTTGTCTGAGAAAAAAAATCAAATGCTGCTAAATTTGGAATAAAGTTTTATAATGTAATATATCAGTGTCTTCATAGCATTTCATCAACACAAGCAGGTTTTGATTCTGCTTTCTAACAGATGGAGACAGGAACCAATCAAATTTGCAATCATGCCACACCCATGATAGAAAGGACTGCTAGTGCTCGGTTGTTTCCGGTCTTCAGTATGTGGACATTTCTCTGGCTGGCTGCTAGGTTTTGGCAGGCTATGGCTCAGGCTGTTTTATGCTTTTTTGATTAGTTTTATCGTGTGTTTCCTTTGCATGTCTCTAGGATGAAGAAAAGGCAGAAGCAACAATTCATGTGCCATTCAGCAGCATTCACTGCTTATCTGAAAAGCTCCCACTCAGCATGCAGATGGCCCAATTACAAGTCTTTAGGTCCCTTTTTATTTACCTCTGCAACCCATACCTGTAAATCTTTTCCTGTGGCTTTCAGGGCGGCGATAAGGAGAGGAAGCTGCTTCTCTGCAGATACACTATTTTGTTCTCTGTCGAGCAGTTCAGACTGGGTTTGTCATCATCATCTTTCTTTGCCTGGTTATCAGTCCAAATCACTCCCACCAGAGTGATGGAGAACAAATCAAGGATAAATTCAGATCCTTTTACAGTGCAGACTATGAGGGACCAACCCAGGTCTGTGCTACAAGGCCATTCTGCCATGGTTTGGTGGAGGAAGATGCCCAACTTCCTTCAATGTGGTCTCTATCTCCAGAAGAGCTGCCAGCTAGCAAGATGAAGCAGGAACCTTGTGCCTCTATAGACAGGGCATATGAAGAACTTGTGGCAGGATCTTCAACTCAACAGACAATTTTTTTTCTCAGACAACATGACAAGCCCTGTGGAGTTTAAAAAAAGGACAAAAGGAATAAGACACTCCAAAAATCATCTCCAAATAGAAATGTAACTAGCCCATCAAATCCATACTGAAGATATGGGGAGAGTGGTATTTCTGTTTTGAGGAGGATTTCCAGTTTTGAACTTTTGATTTGTTCTGATCTGAAATGAAAACCAAACATGCTGAAATTCTCCAAGAAACAGAATCCTCCCCATAAAGTTTCCTTATGAAAAGAAATGCTTCATTTCAATAATTTCAAAACAAAAGTTGACCTGGTGGGCCAGGGCCATCCCTACCTATATGGTGGTGCCCTACGCAGCCTGAGCACCTGCACACCCCTGCGGCGGGAGTGGTCGCTCTGCTGGGGGGCCGGCCCCTCTGTGAGAGGGGGGTTCGCTCAAGGGCTGCAGGGCCACGCGGGCAGGAGCTGTGGGGGGAAGCAGCAGGGCAGGGAGGCCCAGGCAGCGCGGGGGAATAGCGGGGGGTCTGGTGCCGGCAGCAGGAGTCAGGCCCGCCCCCTCCGTAATCACCGGTGGCAGTGGGAAGCAGAGCAACCCAGCCCCAGCCCGCTCCGCTCCCCCAGCTCCCAGCCCTGTCGCTTGGGGGAGGAAGCTTGGAGGAAGGGGTCAGGCCTGCCTCCGCATCACCAGCAGCAGGAAGCGGAGCAACACAGCTGGGAGCTGGCGGGGCGGAGCGGAGCGGGCTGTGGCCTGGTCGCTCTGCTTCCTGCTGCCGCTGCTGGTGAGTGTGGGGGCAGGCTCGACCCCTTCTGCCGGCTCCAGTACCCCCGCTAATCCCGCGGGCCACGTTACTCGGGGGAAGGGGTTGAATGGGGGCAGGGTGGGGGCACAGCAGGGGGGCTGGCCAGGGGATGGGGCTGGCCGCTGGAGCCAGCACCACATACGCAGCATGCAGCTGCCTAGGGCACCATGAAATTTGGTGCCCCAAATTACGTGGGCCCTACACATCTGCGTA
This sequence comes from Platysternon megacephalum, assembly GCA_003942145.1. Taxonomy (NCBI): domain Eukaryota; kingdom Metazoa; phylum Chordata; order Testudines; family Platysternidae; genus Platysternon; species Platysternon megacephalum. The sequence continues at coordinate 23,522,118 of QXTE01000003.1, forward strand.
TTCTGCGTATGCCTAAGCATGGCACTGTTGTGGGCTCAGCCAGGGCTTTCAAACTCCTGACTTCATAGAATCTAAGAATATCAGGGTTGGAAGGGACCTCAGGAGGTCATCTAGTACAATACCCTGCTCAAAGCAATCCCCAACTAAATCAACCAATCCCCGACTTCTTTTCATACCATGTGACAGGCTAGTCAAAGGAAGTGCCAGCTGAGCCAAGAGCCTCAGAGTATGGGGACCAGAACTCCCAGGTTTTCCAGGGTCTTGGCTCCCTGTCATTCTGCCAGGCAGGCTGGTGAAGAGTTGGGCGGGCAAGCTGGCAGGAAACCAGGTAGGTTTCCAATAGTAACCTGACTGGCAGGCAGGATTCCATTGAAGCCCTGTCTTTATTCTGTTTGACCTTCATTCAAATCAAAGGTTCTTTACTCCATCAGAGAATTTCCAGCCAGCTCTAATCTACACAAACCTGCAATATATGCAGAAAACAACACGTGGTTTCAATGAAGGTAAATATTCCATGTAATGCAAAGGCAATGCTTATCCAAATGCTATAAGAACACCTTCATTTATGCATGCCTGAGACTCAAAACACAGTAGATTGCCTATCACCATAGCAATAGGGTCATTTGTGAAAGGTCTCTATTATGCATGGCTCAGAGGAAGTGGCAGCTGATAGTATCAATTGAAGCAATTAGACAGACACTATCAACTCTGTAAGGTGAGTGGATAATGGAAATGCAGTCTGGGAACTCATGAGAGATAGTAACCCATAACTGAGGAAGAAGAACTGAGGAACGCAAGAAAAAACTCAGCTGATTCTAATATGCATGTGAACAGATTCAACTGTCTACCCTGTGTCTGTCTGTCATAGAAGATTGTTCTTTTCACTGGTGAATGTGTTTCTGGAAGTAAAGTGTATTGTTGCATTCATCTTTCAAAAGCCAGCAGTGAAGTAAAGTGAAGAGGAAATATATCCTTAACAGATGTTTGATTCACTCAGGGGCTTCTGTGATAGAGACAGTGCCCCCACACTCAAATACACATTCCTAAACTCCAAACAGTATACATCTGAATGCATACAGGTTCCACTGTATGCATATTTCCAACATGAGACCAAGATGCCATCCATATGAAAAATTTGTCTCATAACACACTTCACCAGTGTATCCTGAAGGTACCCAGAACAATTCAAGAAGCAAACCATTATGTGCTGTGGTCTCATGTGTGAATGGTAAAGGTATGATAAGCTCTAACTTTGCTACTTCTCTGCTTCCTTTTCTTCACTGCTCTTGGAGGGGATTGTACGAAGTAAAGGTTTGGCTCTAGCCATAATATCTCTTTGGAAGGCCAGGTAAGCCAACATTTCCATCTGGTTAAGCAGAGTTCCTCAAAAAAGACTTCCTGGCACTACAGTAAGCCCTAGCTTATTCCCTGGGGATCATAGGGTAGCATTTTTTGGTGTAGTTTTTTTGTTGTTGTTGTTGCCAGAATTAGATATTAACCTGTTCCTCAGCTCAGCAAATCTAATGAGTGGGAAGGCAAAGGTGGGGATATGTGTAAGGGGACTGTTGCCCCCTTACTAACATTCAGTGGGGGTGTTTTGGTTGCTAGCTCCCAGCACTAAAAGGGGAGGGATCGATGGCAAATCAGGACCCTGAGACTGATAGTCCCCAGGAACAATGGCAAGAGGCCAATGCTCCAGATTGACAGGGCGGGCCAGCTAATCAAGGAGACAGAAGGCCAGGGTGGGTCCCGTCCTCCGTGTGAGCAGGAATGTGCCTGAGTCAGACAGAGTGGGGCCGAGCTAAGGAGAAAGCAGGGGCCCAAGCTGAGCGGGAGAGCAGAGCTGGGCCAGATCCAGAGGGGCCAGAGCTGCAGCCAGAAAGCCCCAGGGAGAGCAGATCCTGTGCTGGGAGCAGAGTTGCAGCCAAAAAGCCAGAGCACAGCCCAGAGAGAGCAGACGTGCCCTGGGAGCAGAGCTGCAGCAACCAGAGCCAGAGGGGCCAGACAAGCAGCCCAGGAAGCAGCCTGCAGAGCAGACCTGTCCTGTCCTGGGAGCAGAGCTGTAGCAACCAGAGCCAGAGAGGCCAGAGAAGCAGCCCAGGGAGCTGAAGGCAGAGCAGCAGCAGCAGCCGTGCTGAGGCAGTGTGGAGCTGGAGCAGTCCAGAGCTGGGTGCGGTGAGCAGCTGGGCAGAGTGAGGGGGACCCTGGGCAGTGGGCCCAGCACAGGGAGACGCCTCAGCCAAGAGGCCCTGCAGGCCAGACTTGGAGGGGGATCGTAACCCTGACAGGGCGGGGGCGATGCTGGGGAGAAGGGTCCTGCCACCTACAGCCTGAGAGCATGTGGCCACCGCCAGGGCAAGTGTCCAACCTGCAGCGTCTGTGCAGCACAGCCAGGACCTGAGAAGGTGGCCTGGGACCTACAAGGAACAGACTGTGAACTGCCCTGATGTTCCAGAGACACTGTCTGTAAATGTTCCCTGCCACAGAGCGGGGTGATGTGTTTTCCTTTAACCTTTCCCATTTTTCCTTGTTCTTTTTTTAAATTAATTGTTAAGTAAACAACTTGTATTTGCTTTATATTGTCTGGAATAATCAGTGGGTCAGGGAGGTGCCCAGTGCAGAAAGGGTACCCCGGAGTGGGGACACCTTAGCCCCTGTCCTAGGTGACCACAGCAGGGTTGGGGGTTGAGCCCCCCCAGGAATCCTGGGCCCAGCCTTGTTGGGGCTACGAGAACTCTGCCAGACAGGAGAGTCCTCAAGGGCAGGGAGGCCTCTGGGTCAAGGAAGTGGGAGCGAGGACTCAGATCCTTTCGCTCGCCCACTTCACCGGGGTAGCACAGAAGCCAGGAAAGTTCCCCACAAGAGCGGGACCATTCCCCCGCTTACATATGCTACCTTTGTGTCCCCTACAATCTTTGGGCAAGCTGGGGCTGTTCTAATTTATGCCTACTAGAGCTGCTTCCCATAAACCACTCAGCTGACTAAGAATTAACTGGAACATCGTGTGGTACTCTGTCCCCACCCCTTTTTACTTCCTGACATAACCCCTCTCCACCCCAACATGTTCTCTACACTTGTAAGAAGCAAGTGGCATAAAGCTGACTATGTTTGATTTATGTTAGCTGCCTGCAGCTCCCCTGCATTGGGGTAATCCTTAGCTCATCTGCCTGTTTAATGCAATTTTAAGTCTCCTTTTCTCCAGATATTCACAGAGCAGAACTGAGGACTCACCATCTCAGTGCAAAATACCAGTTCTTAGTATAGACTTTTTCTCCTCAAAAGCTGGAGGAAAGGTTCTTCAGCATGCCCTGAATATCAACAGATTTGAGTTATTTTGGATTATGGGGAAGCACATTGGAAAGTCACAATTCCCCATGATAGCAACCTGCCCAGAACTTGGGGGGAGGAGCACAGGTTGCAGGATGAAAGAGTTTGGAGGAGGCACCAGGAAGTCAGTCTGTGTGCACATGGCTAGTTTCACAAGCATGGAGTCCTTTCGTTCTATTACCCAACAAGTAGTACATGAATACCTGCAGAGAATGCTGTGTCAACAATTCTTTCCATTTTAAAGTAAAGGGGCTTAAGTGTGGGGTAATTGAAACTATGGCAGTATGTCATAGGGAAGAGGGAGTTTCTTACATGGGAAGGTCCCAAGCCATTAAGGTTTATAGGTCAAAACCAAAATCTTAAATTCCACATGGAAACCAATAGACAGCCTTCCATTACCTTCACAAGCTTTTGTACTGTTATATTCAATATCTTTTCAATTTCCTTTTTGCTTAATTGGTTGTTTCCAAAACAAATACAGATATCTTCCTGATAGATTTTTTTTAAATAAACATGTATTTGAACCTGCTAAAAGAGAAATTGGACTTTTGTTCCTTCTTATGCTAATGACTAAAATAAGATGACTCATGAATCTTCAAAGTACATCATTATATACATTATATCTCTTGATCTCTTCAAACATGGTTCTGCTTCATTATTCGCTGACAGGAATTTGCTTGTAAGGCACTGACATTGAACTTCTGTCTGCTGCACTGGGAATTTGATTTTACATGCTCTCTGCATTCTGTAACTTCAGAACATTCTATAAAACAGAGGATAACATTTCAAAAAGCATATAACTAACTTAGAAGTATAAGCCCCATTTTCAAAAGTGACAGATATTTAGAAGCCTAAGTCCCATTGACTTTCAATAAGGCACCTAAATTCCTGTTGTCACTTTTGAAAATAGGACTTAAAATCTAATGTATCAATCTAAAATACCAGTCACCATAGTATCTAAGCACCAGTATTGCTATACTATCCAAATTCTTCCTTCTTTAAACCAAAGCCAGAACATGAGCTGAACATAAAGGATAGTAGAGAACCAACATTTCTGCAGATGTTGAATTTATAACCCTAGTAGTATTTATAAGCTCCTAAATTTAATCTTTCTATGAGGCAAATTTCTGGACTTTAAGTTAATCAGACAGAATCAATATTAGTTTACATCACATTAAAAAAGTTCATATTTGCTATTTTTTTCTGATAGTGGCAGATGCTGTAACTGCATAGATCACTCAAAGGGTAATAGTTACAAGTTGGAGAATTATTCAGAGCAAAAATTTAGCTGATAAAATCAGCCCTTATTTTTGTTTGTACATTGTCTGTGAACAGACTTTGACTTTTACAAATCTATTCATTATTATTAATTATCTGATGAATAATTTAAGCTAACCAACATTTGGGGGGAGGGGGAGTAGTGATACTATCCCAAAATCAAACCATGCTAATGTGAGACAAGATAATAAAATTATATGCTAGTCACAGCAGACTGTGCAGATCTTGATAACATGATTGTTTTTCTTCTTTGCTATATATTCTGCATGCAGTGACATAAGTTGAGTGTCATGCCTCTTTCTTGTATGCTTTGTTCAAGAGAACAATAATCTACAATGAGGACATTCCAATTAATATCACTGGACTTCAGCATTAACTCTGCATTAGTGAGAATAGGGGAAATTTACACCTATCAGAGATATTGATTGTTTCAGGCTTTCTGCAAACCCATTTACAACTGGTTCACAAGTGAAACTTTTCTATACATTCATGAAGGCTGGCAACTGATTTCTTTTTGTATGAAAGCTAAGATTCTGGGGTAGAAGATAGCTGCTTCCCTCACCTCCCTCACCTCCTTCTCCCCTCCCCCCCACCAAAAATAGTCCAGGTTTCCCAGCTGCCATGAGATGAGGCAGTTTGATCCCCTACTATGAAGATATTTCTGCTTATAATTTGTTTGGAGACTATTTACTTTGATTATGTTCCCTACTATTCACTATTTGCTATTCATGATTTATGAGTGGTTATCTAATGCACATAATACAGTTTCTACTCTCTGGGTGACTGAAACTTTATTAACGGGGGTGAACTCTTCCAGCACATAAAGAGAATACTGAAAATATGTATTTTTGCTTTGCTTATATGTGAAATCTGATATTTTCATGTATAACAGTCATTTCCCTAACATTTGCATAACCCAAAACCCATTCACACAAATAAGCAAACAACACAAGGTGTGAAGATTACTAAACCATAAAATGATTCATAGTTTGCTAAATATTCACAAATATATTTTCCCCACAATTCACTGAAAGACATTGTGGCTCCCTCATTCACACTGGTGAGTAACAATCACTCAGACCCAGTGAAGTCAACGGGTCTATACATGGAACAACCTCTCACCAATGGTAGTAAGGGGTTAACAATCTGGCCCCCGGATTATTAAAGGTCACAAGAAATGATAATGACTCAAATTTGACTTAGCAAAAAAACCAAGCTGGTAGTATTGGCCATTGTCACACAGTCTGGAGGGGCTCACGCCCGAGAGTGCCTACGTTAGGGCAGACTGTCAAAAACAGGGCAGAAACCCAAAATTAGTGGTGTGTTTTATAACTAGATTTCATCAACCCAGTACCAAATGTGAACTCCTGGATCACTATAACAGTTTTCTGTGGAGTCACAGACATCCTCTTAGACTCTCCAGTCTATCTTGCCACTCAGACAAACTGGACTTAGTGATAAATGGTCACTTACACCAAAAATCCCACCATATTCAGGTTGCTTCCAGTTCCAATAGACCAATCACTTACCCTACTGGTACCCTAGATCTTACATCAAAAACAATGCCTGTATCCAATTCTACAATACACTATCTAAAGTTTTATTAACTGGGAAAAAGAAATAAGTGTTATTTATAGGTTAAAGCTAGCAAACATACACACAAATGAGTTGCAATCTAAATACTAAGAGTGACAGACTTGTACTGATCTGTTAATTCAAAGTGTTTTTTAGGGTGGATCCAGAGGTAACCCTGTTGATCTCTTGCTTCTTTTTGGTGTCTCTTGTCCTGTCAGAGTTCAAACAGCAAAGAGATGGAAAATTTTCCTGTGACTTTTTTTTTTCTTTCATTCAGCTTCCAAGTCCACAGGACCAGCTTCCTTGCACCTCAGCTTTTACAAGGTGTGATAAGGCCATTAACCAGTCCTTTGTATTGCAATGTTCCTTGATGGCCCATTTGATAGTGATTTTGATAGTCTTCTGGATGGGTTGGAGAGATGATTCTCCAGCCTGGGTTCACAAGTTCAGAACAAACAAGTCTTTGTTTTTTAAATGTGGAAGAGGTCTTGCTCCTTTATTGAAATATTTTCTCTGATTGTAATTCCCATTTCCCCCCTCACTATTACAAACGCCTTAGTCATCCTTTGTTTTTGTACCATATGGGGTATTCAAGTATTTATACTTCTTTTGTATAGGAGTTCAGCATGTTACTTCTCACACTGCACCTAGTGTAGGTTCATAGTTGAGTAGTCTTAAATATAGCTCTTCTTTTGCATCCATTGCTTTCTTGAGCAAGTTCTTCAGTTTATGTACTATTTACTTGGCTAATCCATTGGCCTGAGAATATCTAGGAGTAGATGTCTCATGATGACTCAGACATTTTAAAACTCAGACATTTTAGGAAAGCCCAGGAATTCCCTATTCTTTAAGTATAAGCTGTTGTCAGTTACAGGTCTGTCTCATCTTACGCTGGGGTTACGTTCCGCGGTCAGCGCGTAAAGCGAAAACCGCGTATAGTCAAAATTACATTGAGTGTAATGGTGGGCAGAATCGCCCGCACTACAGAAACAGTATTTAAATTGTTATTTTTCTCTATTTTTTTTGTTTTTTTCTTGTTTTCGCTGACCGCATAAAGCTGAAATCGCACATGTTAAATGCGCCTAAGATGCGACAGACCTGTATTACTGTTCTTGGAATTCCATGACATACAAATACAGATTTAATGTGTCTGACAACTGTTGTATCTGTGGTTCCCTCTGGGAAATTGGTAAAGTAGCCCATTGTTACCAGGTGATTGAAATGTCAATTCCAACTTTGTTCCATAGAATTGTGAATTTTTCATGTGGTATCAATGGTTCTTTCTGCTGAAAATCTGTGTACTTCTGATATGTTAACACATCTGCTCACCATTTCTTCATCAGTGGTCAGAATATACCTTCTCTAGCTCTCCTTTTTGATTTAGTCATTCCCATATGCCCTTTGTGTATTCAGTCCAATATTTTCCTTCTTGTCATTGTGGGAACCATGATCTGTGTTACCTTCAAAGGCACTCCTGAGATCACTGGAAGCTCATTTTTATAGTGAGAACATGCAGGTGGGAAGTGTAGATTATTTTTCCTCCATTAATTATCGCTTGTGTCACTGCCTGCAGCATTTCATCTTTAGCTGTTTCTGTCTCCAGTTCATCCCATATGCCTGGAGATACAGCACACAATAATTTTATAATTTTATCATTTATATTTCAAATTTTTATTCTGCATCTGGGAAAAAACATATGATGTGGTCATATCTTATAGCAACACTCTTTCCATTCCACTAGTGTTCTCAGGAGGGTGTTAAGCAGCAGCTATTAAAGTTAGACATTTTTTATAACAGCAGGTCCAGATAATTTGCATTAAAAGAGTTTTAAAAGTGCTGGCTGAGGAGCTTACTGGACCATTAATGTTGATTTTACATAAGTCTTGGAACACTGCAGAAGTTCCAGAAACTGGGGGGAAAAGCTAAAGTTATGTCAATATCTAAAAAGGGTAAACAGGACGACCCAGGTAACTATAGACCTGTCTGCCTGACATCAATCCCAGGCAAGATAATGGCGCAACTGATATGGAATTTGATTAACAAAAAATTAAAGAAGGATAATATAATCAATTCTAATCAACAAAGGTGATTTATGAGATTACAAGTTTTTTTGATAAAGACAATATGTAATATAATTAGATTTCTGTAAGGCATGACATTTTGATTATAACACTATAAAGATATAAAATTAAAATGGCACACATTAAATTGATTAAAAGCTGGCTAACTGATAGGTCTCAAAAATGTAATTGTAAACGTGAATCATCATCGAGGAAGTGTGTTTCTAGGGGGCGTCTCACAGGGATCAATTCTTGTCCCTGTACTATTTAACATTTTTATTAGAGACTGGAAGAAAACAAAATCATCACTGATCAAGTTTGTAGATGACACAAAAATTCAGGGAGGAGTAAATAATGAAGAGGACAGGTCACTGAACAGAGCTATCTTGATTGCTTGGTGAGCTGGACTCAAGCAAACAATATGCATTTTAATATGGCTAAATGTAGATGTATACATCTAGACCAAAGAATGCTGGGAAGCAATGACTCTGAAAAAAGATTTAGGGAACATGCTGGATAATCAGTTGAACATGAACACCCAGTGAGATTCTGTGGTCACAAGCATTAATGCAATCCTCGACTGGGTAAACAGGGTAATCTTGAATAGGAGTGCAGAGTTTATTTCACCTTTGTATTTGGCACCACTGCAACAACTGCTGGAATATTGTTTTCATTTATGGTGTCCAGAATTCAAGAAATATATTGATAAATTGGAGATAGTTGAGAGAAGAGCTAACATATTAGAAAACTTGCATTATAATGAAAGACTCAAGGAGCTCAATCTATTTAGCTAAACAAAGAGAAAGTTAACAGGTGACTTAACTACAGTCTATACGTATCTACATGGGGAACAAATATTTAATAATGGACTCAATGTAATAGAGGAGGGTATAACACTATTGAAGTTGACAAACTCAGCTTGGAAATAAGGTACAAATTTTGAACATTGAGAGTAATTAACCATTGGAACAACTTATCAAAGATCATGGTGGATTCTCTATCACTGACAATTTTTAACTCAAGATTGGATGCTTTTCTAAAAGTCTGCTCTAGACATTGTTTTGGGGAAGTCCTGTGGCCTGTGTAATACATGAGGTCAGATTAGATTATCACTATGATCCTTTCTGGCCTTGGAATCTAACAAAAATCAGGTTAATTTGTATGTTTACTGCTTGTTCCAGATCATCAGGTTGTGTACTGACAGATGGAGCATATGCTGTTGAGAGAGTGTCTGTCATTATTAAGTGACATTCATGTTGGAACTCCACAGTCACAGCATACTTCTTTATTTTCAAAAGTAGTCTCTGTATCCTTGCGGTTCTTCTCCAAGCCCCTTTTTGTGTATTGCAATCAGCGGTTTGTGATAAGTTTCTCCTTTGAAGCTACAACCATAGAGTAAGTCATAGAAATGTGTGCATCCATTCATCAGACCTAGGGTCTCTTTTTCAATTTGTGCATACATCTTATCTGTATCTGTCATAGATCTAGATGCATATGAGACTGGCAAGTAATCATTTCCATGACATTGTAATACTACTGCTCCCAGCCCTATTTTGAGGCATCTTTGAAGTCTTTCAGTGGGTCAAAAATTGCAGCACAGGAGCTTATGTCAGAATATGCTTTAAATTATTCAACTATCTTTCATGCTCTGTCATCCATGCCAATTCTGACTTGTGGAGGGGATGTCTTAGGTGAGTTGTACAAACTGTATAGTTAAGTATGAATTTGCTGACATAATTCATCATGTCTAACAGCCTTTGAATTCCCTTTTTATCTTCAGGTCTTGGCGAGTTCAGTGTTGCTTGAATCTTTGATTCACTGTGCAAGATTCCCTTGTAAGTCTCTCTAAGTATGTTATTTCCCTTGTTGGACATTTGACCTTATTTATTTTAAGGTTATTAGCTCTAGCTAATATGTTAGAATGTTCAGCATTCTCCTCAGTTGCACTTGATGTTCAGTGGCAGTGCTTCATCAAATGATTACATCATCAATGCACAGTATCACACCTGCTATACCCTCTAGCGATTGACTCATTGTATGGTGAAATACTTCTGAAAGCTGAACATATTCTGAAAGGAAATCTTAGAAAGCAGTAACTGCCAAATGGTGTGTTGAAAGTGCAGATCTTGGAGCCCTCAGTGCCCAAGGTGATCTGCCAAAAATCTAGCTGATGCATCTAATTTGCTGAAGAACTTGGCTCCTGCCATCTCAGACAATAGTTCACTTTCCTGTGGGCATGTGAAAGTGTTTTATTTTTATGTTTCTGTTCAATTTCATGAGTTCCATGGGTTTTCTCTACAATTACTAAGGAGTGAACCCAACCTGTTGGTTCTTCTATTCTCTGAATGACACTGTCATGTTTTACAGCTTTTCTTCTAGCTTCCTTATTAAGAATATAGCATTTTATGCATCTTCACTTAGCTGTATCTTGTATGTTATTAGAAGGCACCCATTTCCTGAGAATATTTTCATGCCTGTGTGTGTCTCTTTATGGCATACTGTGATAGACTGTACTGTTATGTTCATTCTTTTTACAAGACTATGATTTTTTTTTAACAAAGTATGCCCTGTGAGGTATCATTTGAAAACTCATAATCTGCTGAACATTATTGTCCTGGTAAAATGTGTGTATAAACATTACATGTAAAGTTATAAAAGTCTACTATATAACAGAGCTGTAACATGTTCCAGAATTAGAAAGGTAGGCCCAAACCAGTTCTTCAGAGACAAAAGACACACTGACTCTCCAGCCAGGTATCAGCATAATCAAATGAACTATCACGGGCTATCACCTAGTTAAGTAGCTATTCTTTGGCAGGTAGAAAAGTGTGAGTGAAAGCTTTACATATTAGCAGTGGAAACAGCTTGAGGTCCCATATAAACAGACTGGCTGTCACCTGAACCACAGCTGGAGATAATCCTCAAAGAGGGGATAATAAGAATAGGGAAAACACACAACAAAAATTACCCCTCTCTCCTCATTTCTACTCATGGCAGCTACAACATTTGAAAGACAAAGAAAGCATAATTGAATTGGGAGGGAGGAGGAGTTCAGGCTGAAGCAACCCAGTAAGCTTATGGTGAGAAAAACCTTTTTTGCTTTTAAATTCACTTAGCTTGTTAAATTAGGTATTAGTTTGTGTTTTATCTTTTTATTTTCTTTGTAACCAATTCTGACTTTCATGCCTCATTACTTGTAATCACTTAACATCTATCTTTCCAAGGTTAATAAACTTGTTTTATCTAAACCAGTGTGTGTTTGGATTTAAGTATTTGGGAACCTTCACTTGAGATAACAGGGTTTTTGCATATCATTACAGGTTAGACAAACACCTGTCAAGGATGGTCTAGAATAATACTTAGTCTGGCCATGAGTGCAGGGAAGTGGACTAGATAACCTCCCAAGATCCCTTCCAGGCCTATGATTCTATAATTTTCCATTGATGAATGAAGACTTTCAATGAGCTTGTACTGTCCAGGACTGTGCTGGGCAGTACAAGATGCATATTTCTGTGGACAAATCTGGGACTGGGAATTGGCTGATATCGCTCTGCAATAGAATTCAGGAGTGGCTGGCTAGAAGGGTTCATATATTCATCTGGGGATGATTTTTCATGCTAAAGGCTGTGTGTGAACTGGCCAGGAGCAGTTGTTGACACAGCAAAACAGTGTAAAAGGCACCCCAGGCTGAAGAATGGAGGGCATATAGCTGTTTAGCAGGCCAGAGTGTGTCCTGGGTAATGTCACACATAAATTCTCTTAATGAGATCAATCACCTTACATCTGTGTAGTCCCAAGTCTGTTTGCTTTCCTCTGTGTACTACCACAAAAACATATTTTATCAGTCTTCCTTTGTATTTAAGTGTCAGTGTACACACTCCAAACACTAAAAGTCTTCCACAGACACTTTTGAGTCTTCCACGTTTGTGCTCCTTGAATTGCTCTCTCTCTCTTCCAGTTTCTGTTATTACATTTACCTGTGCCCCAGTGTCTATCTTGTATGTCACATGTACCATTTGTGCACACTTTAATTTCCAATTGTTTGAGTTTTCAGCCTCCTCCAGATTTGTGATTAAGCACAACTCTCCCTTTTCATGTGAGGAAACCCTTTTTGCACTTAATACATGCACTTCCCTGTTTTCTCTGCACAATTTAGCATAATGGTTGGGTTTATGACAGTTTCTACATATTTGCCTGAATGCTGGACATTTCCTATACATATTGCTGGCATCATTCCCTGATTTCCATGTTTCTGTCACTGGCCAATTTAATTGCTGTGAATTTTTTCTTGCTGGTTTAGGTATAGTACTCTCAGTCATATGCTCTGTGCCTTTTTTATTTGTATTTGTTCTGCTGCTTGGCATATACATATTGCCCTTTCTAGTATCAGAGTCATCTCCCTTAACCATTCAGACTTTATGATTACACTCCAGGACAATCTTGATCTTTAATGAGAGAGTCTTTTAATATTCCCTTATCACAGGACTGACTGTTTAGTTTTATATCTGTGACAAGCTCCTCTATTGTTTCCCTTTCATTCTGTGTTCTCATCCTGAACATAGATCTCTCATGAATAATATTTTTTTTCTTAGGGACACAGTGATCCTCAAACATTTTCATTATTTCTGCAAAACTTTCCTTCCTCTCTCCCCCCACCACCATGCATGGTATACATCCACAGCTTTTGTGCCTGCCACTGTTAAGAGCAGAACAATATTTTGCTCATCCTATGGTTTATTTGACTCTGACTTTCATATACAGCTCAAATTGCTGGTTGAACCTTTTCCAGGCACATTCAGCATTTCCCTCTGATTCTCGGGATGCTGGGGATGTTACATGCAGTTGCACAGGCTCTGTAGTAACCATTTCAATGTTACTTCTCTCACTGGGTTGTTCAGCACATTGTGTCCCACTCCTGGTACCATTAGTATTTTCCTGATGGCAGAGAGACCAGTGTCAACTTAAATGGTCTATTATGAACACACATATGTACAGGTAACAAAACTTCCTACTTCTCTGTGTAGCTGCAGCTGTGACTGCCCAGTCTTAGGCTTTTTTAGACTTAGGCCTGGTCTACACTACGACTTTAGGTCGAATTTAGTAGCGTTACCTCGATTTAAGCCTGGACTCGTCCACACAATTAAGCCCTTTTATTCGACTTAAAGGGCTCTTTAAATCGATTTCTTTACACCACCTCCGACGACGGGATTAGCGCTGAAATCGGTTTTGCCATTTCGAATTAGGGTTAGTGTGGCCGCAATTCGATGGTATTGGCCTCCGGGAACTATCCCACAGTGCACCATTGTGACCGCTCTGGACATCAATCTGAACTCGGATGCACTGGCCAGGTAGACAGGAAAAGCCCCGCGAACGTTTGAATTTCATTTCCTGTTTGCCCAGCGTGGAGAGCACAGGTGACCACGCAGAGCTCATCAGCACAGGTAACCATGATGGAGTCCCAGGATCGCAGAAGAGCTCCAGCATGGACCGAACGGGAGGTACGGGATCTGATCGCCATATGGGGAGACGAATCCGTGCTAGCGGAACTCCGTAGCAGTAAAAGAAATGCAAAAACATTTGAAAAAGTCTCAAAGGGCATGAAGGACAGAGGCCATAACAGGGATGCACAGCAGTGCCGCGTGAAAATTAAGGAGCTAAGGCAAGCCTACCAGAAAACCAGAGAGGCAAACGGAAGGTCCGGGGCACAGCCGCAGACATGCCGCTTCTACGCCGAGCTGCATGCCATGCTAGGGGGTGCAGCCACCACTATCCCAACCCTGTGCTATGACTCCGTCAATGGAGACTCACGCAACACAGAAGCGGGTTCTGGGGACGAGGAAGACGATGATGATGAACAGACGGGAGATGGCTCACAGCAAGGAGGCAGAGAAACCGTTTTCCCCAACAGCCAGGATCTGTTTATCACCCTGGACCTGGAGCCAGTAAACCCCGAACCCACCGAATCCCAAAGCGTGCTCGCAGACCCCGGAGAAGGGACCTCTGGTGAGTGTACCTTTGTAAATATTACACATGGTTTAAAAGCAAGCGTGTTTAATGATTAATTTGCCCTGGCATTCACGGCCAGGACAGCTACTGGAAAAGTCTGTTAACGTGTATGGGGATGGAGCGGAAATCCTCCAGGGACATCTCCAGAAAGCTCTCCTGGATGTACTCCCAAAGCCTTTGCAAAAGGTTTCTGGGGAGGGCTGCCTTATTCCGTCCGCCATGGTAGGACACTTTACCACGCCAGGCCAGTAGCACGTAGTCTGGAATCATTGCATAGCAAAGCATGGCAGCGTATGGTCCCGGTGTTTGCTGGCATTCAGACAACATCCATTCCTTATCTCTCTGTGTTATCCTCAGGAGAGTGATATCATTCATGGTCACCTGGTTGAAATAGGGTGCTTTTATTAAGGGGACATTCAGAGTGCCCGTTCCTGCTCGGCTGAACAGAAATGTTCCCCACTGTTAGCCACGCGGTGGGGGGAGGGGTGAAGTGATCATCCCAGGGAATTGGGTGTGTGTGGGGGGGGGGGGGGGGGTTAGTTGGGTTTGTGCTGCACGTTAACCCGGCAACCGCATCCCTCCCTCCTTTTAAATTGCCATACCATTTTAAATGGCCAACCCAACGGCTGCTTGGTATGGAAAATGAGGGTGCTGCTGTTTGAAACCATTCCCACATGTTATTAAGGTTAAAGAAGCCAAAAGACTGTGGCTTACCATGGCTGCCTGCAAGCCGAATTCTGTTGCCTGGCCCTGCGTGAGTGATCTCTCACACCAAATCGGCAGACCCTCAATATAAATAGAGGCAAAATACGACCTTGTAACGAAAGCATTTGTGCTATGTAATGTGAACAGCAAGGTTTAACGGGAAAGAGTGATCCTATTGTTCTCTAAAATGTGTCTTTTTAACTACCTATCTCCCTTTTCCCCCACCAGCTGCAAATGTTTCTCCTTCGCAGAGGCTAGTGAAGATTAGAAGGAGGAAGAAGAGAACTCGGGATGAAATGTTCTCGGAGCTCCAGACGGCCTCCCACGCTGACAGGGTTCAGCAGAATGCTTGGAGGCAGACAATGTCTGACTGCAGAAAAGCACAGTTTGAACGCGAGGAGAGGTGGCGGGCTGAATCGCGTGCTGAATCGGAGAGGTTGCGTGCTGAATCGCGGGCTGAATCTGAGAGGTGGCGTCAGATTGAGAACAGAAGGCAGGAGTCCATGCTCCGACTGCTGGAGCATCAAAGTGAGATGCTCCAGCGTATGGTTGAGCTGCAAGAAAGGCAGCAGGAGCACAGACCGCCACTACAGCCCCTGTGTAACCAACAGCCCTCCTCCCCAAGTTCCATGGCGTCCTCACCCAGACGCCCAAGAACGCGGTGGGGGGGCCTCCGGCCACCCAGCCACTCCACCCCAGAGGATTGCTCAAGCAGCAGAAGGCTGGCCTTCAATAAGTTTTGAAGTTTCTAATTTTTAAAGTTTTAAAGTTTTATAGTGCACGGTGTCCTTGTCCTTCCCTCCTCCCCCACCCCACCCAGCGCTTCCCTCCTCCCCCATCCCTCCTGGGCTACCTTGGCAGTTATCCTCCTATTTGTGTGAATTAATAAAGAATGCATGAATTTGAAGTAACAATGACTTTATTGCCTCTGCAAGCGGTGATCGAAGGGGGGAGGGGAGGGTGTCTAGCTTACAGTGAAGTAGAGTGAACCGGGCGGGGGCGGGGGGGAGGTTCATCAAGGAGAAACAAACAGAACTTTCACACCGTAGCCTGGCCAGTCATGAAACTGGTTTTCAAAGCTTCTCTGATGCGCACCGCACCCTGCTGTACTCTTCTAATCGCCCTGGTGTCTGGCTGCGCGTAATTAGCGGCCAGGCGATTTGCCTCAGCCTCCCACCCCGCCATAAACGTCTCCCCCTTACTCTCACAGATATTGTGGAGCGCACAACAAGCAGTAATAACAATGGGAATATTGTTTTCGCTGAGGTCTAACCGAGTCAGTAAACTGCGCCAGCGCGCTTTTAAACGTCCAAATGCACATTCTACCACCATTCTGCACTTGCTCAGCCTGTAGTTGAACAGGTCCTGACTACTGTCCAGGCTGCCTGTGTATGGCTTCATGAGCCATGGCATTAAGGGGTAGGCTGGGTCCCCAAGGATAACTATAGGCATTTCAACATCCCCAACGGTTATTTTCTGGTCTGGGAAGAAAGTCCCTTCCTGCAGCTTTTGAAACAGACCAGAGTTCCTGAAGACGCGAGCGTCATGTACCTTTCCTGGCCATCCCACGTTGATGTTGGTAAAACGTCCCTTGTGATCCACCAGTGCTTGCAGCAGCATTGAAAAGTACCCCTTTCGGTTTATGTACTCGCTGGCTTGGTGCTCCGGTGCCAAGATAGGGATATGGGTTCCATCTATCGCCCCACCACAGTTAGGGAATCCCATTGCAGCAAAGCCATCCACTATGACCTGCACATTTCCCAGAGTCACTACCCTTGATATCAGCAGCTCTTTGATTGCCCTGGCTACTTGAATCACAGCAGCCCCCACAGTAGATTTGCCCACTCCAAATTGATGTCCGACTGACCGGTAGCTGTCTGGCGTTGCAAGCTTCCACAGGGCTATGGCCACTCGCTTCTCAACTGTCAGGGCTGCTCTCATCTTGGTATTCTGGCGCTTCAGGGCAGGGGAAAGCAAGTCACAAAGTTCCATGAAAGTGCCCTTACGCATGCGAAAGTTTCGCAGCCACTGGGAATCGTCCCACACCTGCAGCACTATGCGGTCCCACCAGTCTGTGCTTGTTTCCCGGGCCCAGAATCGGCGTTCCACGGCATGAACCTGCCCCATTACCACCATGATTTTCACATTGCTGTGGCCCGTACTTTGTGAGAAGTCTATGTCTATTTCCTCATCACTCTCGTCACCGCGCTGCTGTTGCCTCTGCGCTGCTGTTGCCTCCTCCTCCTCCTCCTCCTGGTTTTGCTTTGACAGGTTCCGGCTATGCATATACTCCAGGATAATGCGCGTGGTTGTCATAGTGCTCATAATTGCCGCGGTGATCTGAGCGGGCTCCATGATCCCAGTGCTATGGCGTCTGGGCAGAAAAAAGGCGCGAAACGATTGTCTGCTGTTGCTTTCACGGAGGGAGGGAGGGAGGGAGGGAGGGAGTGGGGGCCTGACGACATGTACCCAGAATCACCCGCGACACTGTTTTTGCCCCATCAGGCATTGGGATCTCAACCCAGAATTCCAATGGGCGGCGGAGACTGCGGGAACTGTGGGATAGCTACCCACAGTGCAACGCTCCAGAAGTCGACGCTAGCCTCGGTACTGTGGACGAAGTCCGCCGACTTAATGCACTTAGAGCATTTTGTGTGGGGACACACACAATCGACTGTATAAAAACGATTTCTATAAAACCGACTTCTATAATTTCGACCTAATTTCGTAGTGTAGACATACCCTTATAAACGTTAAGGCCAGAACGGACCATCACAATCATCTAGTCTGACCTCCTGTACATTGCAAGCCACAGAACCTCACCCACCCACTCCTGCAATAAGATCATAACCTCTGGGCTAAATTACTGAAGTCCACAAATCTTGATTTAAAGACTTCAGATTACTGAGAATCCACTATTTACTGTAGTTCAAACTAGCATCTCCTATGCTGCAGAGTAAGGTGAAAAAAAACTAGTTTTTCTGCCAATCTGATCTAGGGAAGATTCCTTCCCAACCCCAAATATGGTGATCAGTTAGACCCTGATCATGTGGAACAGACCCACCAGCCAGACACCTGGGAAATAATTCTCTGTAGTAACTCAGAGCCCTCTCCCTCTAATGTCACATCTCTGGCCAGTGAGATATTTCCTAATTGCCTACAATGGAGATTGCTATCTCATCACCATTCCCTCCATAAACTTATCAAGCTCAGTCTTGAGACAAGTTAGGTTTCCATAATCTCATCCCCCCGCCCCACACACACACACACACACACACACACTCAGAACTCCATAACTTCACTCCTCTGATGGTTAGAAACCTTTGTCTAATTTCAAGCCTAAATTTGCAGACACAATAAAGCCCTCCTCACTAGGTTAGCCAGCCTGCTTGGGAAGAGCATCTTTGCAAGCAGGCTGGCTAACCTAGTGAGGAGGGCTTTAAACTAGGTTCACCGGGGGAAGGAGACCAAAGCCCTGAGGTAAGTGGGAAAGTGGGATACTGGGAGGAAGCACAAGCAGGAGACCGCAAGAGGGGAGGACTCCTGTCTCAGACCGAGAAAGCGGGACAATCAGCGAGTTATCTCAAGTGCCTATACACAAATGCAAGAAGCCTGGGGAACAAGCAGGGAGAACTAGAAGTCCTGGCACAGTCAGGGAATTATGATGTAATTGGAATAACAGAGACTTGGTGGGATAACTCACATGATTGGAGTACTGTCATGGATGGATATAAACTGTTCAGGAAAGACAGGCAGGGCAGAAAAGGTGGGGGAGTTGCTTTGTATGTAAGAGAGCAGTATGACTGCTCAGAGCTCCAGTACGAAACTGCAGAAAAACCTGAGTGTCTCTGGATTAAATTTAGAAGTATGAACAACAAGGGTAATGTCGTGGTGGGAGTCTGCTACAGACCCCCAGACCAGGGGGATGAGGTGGACGAGGCTTTCTTCCAGCAACTAACAGAAATTGCTAGATCACAGGCCCTGGTTCTCATGGGTGACTTTAATCACCCTGATATCTGCTGGGAGAGCAATACAGCAGCTCACAGACAATCCAGGAAGTTTCTGGAAAGTGTAGGGGACAACTTCCTGGTGCAAGTGCTGGAGGAACCAACTAGGGGAAAAGCTTTTCTTGACCTGCTGCTCACAAACAGGGAAGAAATAGTAGAGGAAGCAATAGTGGATGGGAACCTGGGAGGCAGTGACCATGAGATGGTCGAGTTCAGGATCCTGATACAAGGAAGAAAGGAGAGCAGTAGAACAGAGACCCTGGACTTTAGAAAAGCAGACTTTGACTCCCTCAGGGAACTGATGGGCAAGGTCCCCTGGGAGAATAACATGAGGGGGAAAGGAGTAGAGGAAAGCTGGCTGTATTTTAAAGAAACCTTATTGAGGTTGCAGGAACAAACCATCCCCATGTGTAGGAAGAAAAGTAAATATGGCAGGCGACCAGCTTGGCTTAACAGTGAAATCCTTGCTCGTCTTAAACACAAAAAAACAGCTTACAAGAAGTGGAAGATTGAACAAATAACCAGGGAGGAGTATAAAAGTATTGCTCAGGCATGCAGGTGTGAAATTAGGAAGGCCAAATCACACTTGGAGTTGCAGCTAGCCGGAGATGTTAGGAGTAACAAGAAGGGTTTCTTTAGGTATGTTAGCAACAAGAAGAAAGTCAAGGAAAGTGTGGGCCCCTTGCTGAATGAGGGAGGGAACCTAGTGACAGAGGATGTGGAGAAAGCTAGTGTACTAAATGCTTTTTTTGCCTCTGTCTTCACAGACAAGGTCAGCTCCCAGACAGCTGCACTCTGCAGCACGGTATGGGGAGGAGGTGACCAGCTCTCTGTGGAGAAAGTAGTAGTTCGGGACTATTTAGGAAAGCTGGACGAGCACAAGTCCATGGGGCCGGATGCGCTGCATCCGAGGGTGCTAAAGGAGTTGGCCGATGAGATTGCGGAGCCATTGGCCATTATCTTTGAAAAATCATGGCGATCGGGGGAGGTCCCGGACGACTGGAAAAAAGCTAATGTAGTGCCCATCTTTAAGAAAGGGAAGAAGGAAGATCCAGGGAACTACAGGCCAGTTAGTCTCACCTCAGTCCCTGGAAAAATCATGGAACAGGTCCTCAAGGAATCAATCCTGAACCACTTAAAGGAGGGGAAAGTGATCAGGAACAGTCAGCATGGATTCACCAAGGGCAAGTCATGCCTGACTAACCTAATTGCCTTCTATGATAAGATAACCGGCTCTGTGGATGAGGGGAAAGCAGTGGATGTGCTATTTCTGGACTTTAGCAAAGCTTTTGATACAGTCTCCCACAGTATTCTTGCCAGCAAGTTAAAGAAGTATGGGCTGGATGAATGGACGGTAAGGTGGATAGAAAACTGGCTAGATGGTCGGGCTCAACGGGTAGTGATCAATGGTTCCTTGTCTAGTTGGCAGCCGGTATCAAGTGGAGTGCCCCAAGGGTCGGTGCTGGGGCCGGTTTTATTCAATATCTTCATTAACGATCTGGAAGATGGTGTGGACTGCACCCTTAGCAAGTTTGCAGATGACACTAAACTGGGAGGAGTGGTTGATACGCTGGAGGGTAGGGATAGGATACAGAGGGACCTAGACAAATTAGAGGATTGGGCCAAAAGAAATATGATGAGGTTCAACAAGGACAAGTGCAGAGTCCTGCATTTAGGACGAAAGAATCCCATGCACTGCTATAGACTAGGGACCGAATGGCTGGGCAGCAGTTCTGCAGAAAAGGACCTAGGGGTTACGGTGGACGAAAAGCTGAATATGAGTCAACAGTGTGCCCTTGTTGCCAAGAAGGCTAATGGCATTTTGGGTTGTATAAGTAGGGGCATTTCCAGCAGATCGAGGGATGTGATCATTCCCCTCTACTCAGCACTGGTGAGGCCTCATTTGGAGTACTGTGTCCAGTTTTGGGCCCCACACTACAAGAAGGATGTGGATAAATTGGAGAGAGTCCAGCGGAGGGCAACAAAAATGATTAGGGGGCTGGAGCACATGACTTACGAGGAGAGGCTGAGGGAACTGGGATTGTTTAGTCTGCAGAAGAGAAGAATGAGGGGCGATTTGATAGCTGCTTTCANAATAACAAATGGATTTAAACTGGCCATCAAAGTAAATAACTTCACTCCCTCCCTGGCGTTTATCCCTTTGATGTTATAAGAAGTCACAGACCTAGAACCAGGGACTGTGGGATCTGGGGTAAGCACTGCTTCCTCATTGACTCCAGGGGCCCAGGCAGAGTTTTCACCAAGTAGTACTGAGAGGCTAAGCCCTGCAGGAAGTTCCACCCTAAAGGGCATGAGTGACAGCCCTCTGTGATTCTCTGATTGGCTGGCACTCCCCATATAAATCAGAAAGCCATTTCTGGTAGTTGTCTGAAGAACACGTACATCTGGTGTGC
Source organism: Platysternon megacephalum (assembly GCA_003942145.1). Classification (NCBI taxonomy): domain Eukaryota; kingdom Metazoa; phylum Chordata; order Testudines; family Platysternidae; genus Platysternon; species Platysternon megacephalum. Next base: position 23,543,490 of record QXTE01000003.1, read on the forward strand.
CTTTTCCCTAGACCCTGTCTCAACTCACCTGGAGCCTAGACTCTTGGCTCTTGACCTTGGCCTGGGTCTCCCAACCCTGATCTTAGTTTACTGTCTTTTGCTTAGGACCATTGCTAACCCCAGCTGGCCTGGCCCCGACTTCCCTCATGCTTTCCATTTGGCAACAGACTTTGAATTGTGGTTTTAACCTGGCCTGGCCCTGAGTTGACCTTTTACTCTTTAACCCTGATATTGAGCAGCTCACTTCATTCCCACAGGCCATCTCCAACCCAGTCCTGAGAGATGTATTTATAAAGAGCAATCATATCTCTCCTCAGTCTTTGTTTTGTCAGGCTAATCAAAGCAAACTCCTTGTCTCCTGTAATAAGGTAGGTTCCATAGATCTTAGAAGCCTTTCTTCACATCTATTCCAATTTTTTTAAACATAAGACACCAGAATTGCACACTGTATTCCACATAAGGTCTCACCAATGCCTTGTACACTGTAAATAATACTGCCCTATCTCCACTGGAAATACCTCACCTACCTCCTCTGTATTGGTGATACCTCCCAACTGTTTCTATTATTCCTGTTTTCACGATCATCCAAATCTCGTGTGATGTTTCAGTCCTCCTCTGTATTGGTGATACCTCCCAACTGTTTATCATCTACACATTCCCACTTTTTGTGCCAAAGTCATTAATGAAAATGTTAAATAAGATTGGCCCCTGAGACGCATCCTTGAGGAACTTTATTGGTAACCTTTGTTTATGCCCCAGCAGGAAGGGTGTCACAGGAAACCAAAGACTGCAACTAGAGTATATAGGAAGTATGGCATCTCCACACTTTCTGGAGTACATACTATATAACAGATACAGAACCTTCTCTGAATATACACACTTTCTATGTATAAAATTAGCTGGTTACCTTTGGCATGTATCCCAAAGAATCATCTTGCTAATCTTTCCCAAAATCCTAGACCAGCTCTGTGTATACTAGAATGGGGATGGTGGAGAGGAATCAGTTATGTTTTGAAAGAAGTGTTGTGGACTGGACCAGCTGCTGGCCTATTCTCTCTAACTTTGCTGCTAGACAATCAGGGAGCTCAGCTGCACTGCCTTGGAACTGACAGAAATGCCAGAGCCCCTGATTGACTGCTGGTTTAGAAGCCCTGCTTATAAGCCTGTCCCTCACATAATGTGCACCATGCCTGCAGCTGTGCTTGTCCTGGTTTCAGTCCCTACTCCAGTCTGTTCCAGTCCCAGCTCCTGCTTTGTTCCAGCCCTACTTCCGGCTGGCTTCAGACTTCTGGCTTTGATCCCTGACTCACAACTGTGGCTCACCCTCCAGTTCTAGCACTTGGCTTCTGTCTCTTTGGTACTGACCCTTGGCTTGTTACCTGGACTCTGCCCACTGAGGACCCAGTGCTAACCGATAGGCTGAACTCTTGCTTCCACTACTAGACCTGACCTCCCTCACCCTGCTTGGCTCCAAGGAGTGGGGATGGCAAAATTTGTTTTGTAGGCCTGTCCCCAAAATGCTACTGTTGATCCTGATCCCGTGTTACAGCCAATCAGTCACACTGCAGATTCCTTTTTCAGGGTCAAGCATTCTTCTCTCTCTCCCTCTCCAACAGTATCTTTCCCCATTTGCCCTCCCTAGCAGGCCGAGGGTTTCCTTTTCCCCAAATAGACAGTGAGGAAGGCTTTCCCTTCTTCTTGCCTAAGCAAGATCTAGTCCTGTCACACTCAAAGGCAGCCCTTTAACTTGTTTTTATCTGTCTTCACCCAGGTAGTGTAACATATGGGAAGAACTAGGGAAAAGGGAGGGAATGAGACTGGTCAGCATTAGTAAAGGAATCCAGAGGACTTAACCCCAATACTCCCATTAATTTTGTTGGGAATAGTATATGTAAATCCTGGGAATTTGACTGACTCCTATTGCCCTACATTTTGGCATAATTATTTTCACCTTTTTAATTGGCACAAGGAAACCTGAGACTTAAGGAGAGAAAGGTGATTTTTATCACTGTTTAAATCTGTGATGAACTATTTCATGACTCTCTGTTAAATATTCAATTCCATTTCCAGTCATAGACTAACATTTTAAATGAGGTTAGATCTTAAGGGTACAAACTGGCACCTTATGAAGGAGGGAAGTGATATAACTGGAGTTTCTGATCACCTGCAAATTTAGACTGTGAATATTCACTGATAACAGGTCTGAAATAACAAATAAGAGCATCTGACGGAGACAGAGAGAGGAAGCAACACTTATCTTCATCACTTCTTTCTAAGCTGCAATGGAGCAATATAAGTGTCATTTCAAAGGAAAGTTCTATAATATGTGACTATGTAGGAAGGGGGAGTAAAATAATTTTTCAATAATGATACTTCACTTCATTAAAACCACTTTGCAAGTTAATTGTTAGACTATCAGGTTCCTGCAGCTCTCATCAGAAAATGCTAAGAGAGTCATGATGCGGGTTTACTTTTTAATGTCCTGACCCTAAAAGGTGATGTGATTAAAGTTCTAAAGGATTTTTTTCTTAGTGTAAGTAGCCAAAGAGTAAAGGTGTTTCTCATTTTCATTTGTCTTTGTAAGGTAGGTGAATTTTATGTTACTGGACATATCCTCCCTTCTTCAGCTATCCCTCAATGCAAGGATGATGTCTGATAAAGGGGTTCATTGATTGTTTTTAGGTGGCTGAGGAGCCCAATTAATGCCCTGCAAATTTTTCAACAGAAGTGATAGGTGTGAGCTTAGAGGAGACATAGTTGTTGGATGGAGACTTGTGCCTTTATATCCTCTTTTATTGCTTCTCTGTCTCATGAACACACCTATTCTCCTCAAAGGGGGCTGTGGCTTGGTGTATGGTGTGGCACCACTGTGTTCTGTTCCATGCCAAGTCCTCCCAGTTTGTTGGGTCGATGACTCCCTTTTTAAGGTATACTTTCAGTATGTCTTTGAAGCACTTCTGCTGGCCTCCTCAAGCCCTTCTTCCCTGACTTAACTGAGAGAAGAGTACTTGCTTTGGGAGACATGTGTCAGGCATACATACACTGTGACCAGCCCAGCAGAGTTGATGTTTCATGACCTGTGCTTCTACACTGCTGATGTTGGCTGCAGAGAGAAGGCTGATGTTAGTGCATCAGTCTTCCTAGCTGATCCCCCATCTTCTGAGGAAGTCCAGCATGCCATCACACAAACAAAAAATCACAAGGCACCAGGCCCAGACAACAACCCTGCCGAGGTTTTTAAAGCTGGTAGAACAGTGCTCCAGCACAAACTTTGCCAACTCAATGACATTGCTGAGTGTTGTGGAATGAATTTGATGGTGTCTTCAGAGACTGTGGAAACACGGTCTTGTTTAAAGGCAGTAACCAGTGTTCTTTAATGGCTGCATTGTACTGGATACAGGGAAAGGTTGAGAATTAAGCTGGCATTATCCTAAATTTTAAAAAAACCCATAAGGGATAAATGTTCTGAGAAAAACAAATCCATACCTCTCTGAATTGTTAAAGTTCTTGCTTTTGGCTGCTTGAATCATAACAGCAATTGCATAGACAACTACCTACATATTTACACTTGTTTCCAGCAGGTATTGGGGAAAAAATCTATAGATTGGTTATGAATGAGCTGTTCAATCACTCGTTGGGCTAGATAAAGTGGTGGGTAGGGCACTCATCTGGAAGTGGGGAGACCTGGGTCTGGTCCTCTGGTGCTGATGAATAATTATTTACACAAAATGGAACAGATCCAACAGGAGAGACTGAGAACACTCCCCATACACATGCACACCAGACTAGCCTATAGCCCAAGGGTTCAGGCATTTGCAGAGGAAGTGGGACACCTCGGTTCAAATCCCTTTCCAAACTGGGTATTAAAAACATTTAACCCATGGGAAACTCCTGACCCGTGGGTTAAAAGTTAAGGGCTCCTTCTTCTCATGTGGCCATTTTATGAATAGTGCTTAAGTTCCCTTATGAATCTAGCCTCTCACACAAAAACTTTTTGGACAAATCTATGTGTCAAATTTGTGTTAAATATGAGAATAGTTTTGGTTCATCAAAAACATTTTTCAGTGACTAAAGTAGTTGTCCAAAACATTTGTCCCAGCTCTAGTTAGGACCTCAGTTTTACAGGCGATTCAAAGACTGATAAACATAAGACAGACCCTAGTGAATATTTGTATAATAGCCCAATCCTGCAGGGTGCCGAACTCCTCGCTGTTTCTAATTATCTAATCCTGCACCATTCGCTTCAATTTCCTTGTTGTGTCAAGGGGGAGGGAGGGATGCTCAGCTTCTGTTAAAAGGTTATCATTTTGTAGGACCAGGCTAAATATAATTTTTCAGTGCTTAAAATATTGGAATATATGGCAGAGGGGATGATATGAGTCATATGGGGCTGGTCCAAACCCCTTTGAAATCTTGACTCTCATTGGCTTCAGTGGATTGGGACTGGCCCATTGAAAATATGCTGCCCACTGAATTGCCAACTTACTACCAAGTTTTCAGATCTTCCATCAGCTGTTTGCTCACTTTTAAGACCTCTACTGGATAGGGTAACACAGCAGTACCAGATTCTGGTCAAATATGAGTGGCTCTGTGCAGTAATTTTTTTTAAAAGACCAAAAAAAAAATTACAAGGGTTGTAGCAGCTCAGAAAATATATTTCAGCAAATTTTTAGGCTCTTTTTCCTCTTTAATAAAATGACATAATTGTGTCTTCCCATAGTTTTTTTTTTTTTTACTCTCACACCTTGAAGGATGATAATATACAAAACCCAATAATGAATTTCCCCCATTCATGTTTACATCACTAAATAATGAAAGAAAATGCATTCTTTCTTGCCCCTAATTTCTAAAGGGGTGGTCATAACTGTCAGTAACACTTAAAAAGAAGATGAAAAGACATTTAAGTCTTACTCTTTCCAACAATACAGTTCATGTGGTTCTCATGTGATCTCTTAATTCTAGACCTTTTGTGAATTAATCAATATTAATTGGCTGTGTCATGGGTTATCTTTACCTCCGTATCAATCAAATGGCATGCAAAAGGTGTCAACCTATGGTAACACTAATAAATTTGAAATGCCATTGTAATAAATGAGGTGTTTTTTTTAATTTTTATGGTACTGTACAGCATCTGCTCTAGAGTGAAACAGACCAATGGCATTCAGATTTTAATTATAAGGGATTAGTTGAAGTGTAAATACGTAATTAAAATTAACCTTTGGTTCTCTTACAGAACATTTGCGTAATTAACAAAAGCAGGGTTTAAAAATGTCTTCTACTGTAGGTAGATTTGATTATAAAGCCTCAACTCTCATTTAGATTTATGTTTTTCATTAATATGCACAGCTCTCTTCCATGTATATTCTGTATGGCTTCCTCCATATATTTTCCACATGGCAGCATAAGTGTCCTGGCTGTGTAACATTTAATTAGAAAGGAGACTCGTAATAACCATTTATGGACTAATATCTAGGTGAGTAGAACTTTTATCTATAAACTTTAAAAAAGAATGCAACATTTCCTAGTACTCAGTGACAAAAGAGTGAAGCTTAAAATATGCTATACTGAGTCAGATCAAAGGTCCATCTAGCCCAGTATCCTGTCTTCAACAGTGGCCAATGCCAGAGGCCCCAAAGGGAATGAACAGAACTGGTAATCATCAAGTGATCCATCCCTGTCACCCATTCCCAGCTTCTGGCAAACAGAGGCTAGGAACATCATCCTGGCTATTAGCCATCGATGGCCCTATCCTCCATGAACTTATCTAGTTCTTTTTTGAACCCTGTTATAGTCTTGGCCTTCACAACATTCTCTGGCAAGGAATTCCCCAGGGTGACTGCACTGTGTGAAAAAATACTTCCTTTTGTTTGTTTTAAACCTGTGCCTATTAATTTCATTTGGTGACCCCTAGTTCTTGAATTATGAGAAGGAGTAAATAACACTTCCTTATTTACTTTCTCCACACCAGTCATGATTTTATAGACCTCTATCATATTCCCCCCTTAGTCATCTCTATATAATAAAAGCACTGGCTTTTCATGGCCATTCCCCTCATGCAAAGGGTAATCTTGTAGCACTTCACACCCACATCACACTGATGTTGCCAGGGTGTAAATGACTACATAAGGTGCAGGGCAGCGGAGACTCAGGATCAAAGACTTCTGTCTAATTGCCCAACAGTAGGGTAGTGGTAGCAGCAATGAAAAAAAATTGGAAGCTGGCACTTTGAGGGTATCAAAAATTATATTCTCTGGCGCACGATCCTAGTAGGAGTATACCCATGCATTCCTCCTACCTAAACTATGTAAACAGTAAGGTTTCAGTTTTAGTGTCATTCTTAAAGTCATTTCCAGTTACTGCCACCAAAATATGTAAACATGGCAATGATAAAAAGACTATCACCTTCAGGTTAACGCCACATTTAATTCTAACAGTTGAAGCAGAGCTGACCTGGAGGTGATAAAAAAGCAAAAGCCAGAACAGAGTTTACAATTGGTAACCCAATTATGAAATAAATGAGATGGTACAACTACTGCTTCTTAAAATATTTGGAGTACTTTATATATTCAAAGCCCTGGATTGACATCAACTAATTAATCCTCACAGCATCCTTATGAGATAAGTGGGTCAACATTATTCCATTTTTACAAATGAGAGAATGGAGACAAAGTTGAAGTGACTTACTGGAGGCTACACAGAAACATTCATCATCAGTGGTAACAGTAGTTCTACTATATTATATGGTGTCAAATCATGTGCTTTTCTATCCTCTAATAAAAATAAATCAAAATTTCCAGAAGGTAATTTGGTAATCTCAGGTTATTGTACTAGGGAAGGAAACCTCATCTAAAGTTACTCTTTCCCCCGATTATATGATAAATTGTTTTCTTAATAAATATTCAAATTATAACCAAATGAAATGAAGCCTCTGTATCTGTCAGCCTCCTTAACCAATCAGGTTATGCTACCATTCCAAAGTACACTGGACAACTTGACAACCCCAGCCCCTTGTTATATCAGGATCATTCTGTTTGAAGCCTTTTATTCTGATGGTTAGCTGGGAGAACTCTAGCAGCTCTGCAACAGGATTTATTTATGGTTTATTAACATGACACTTTCTTACTCATCAGATCTTCAGCCTGTGTGTTTTCAAGGTCATATCTGCTTACTTTAGTGAAAATGCGGGTTTCAAAAGCACTCAGCATTGGCCTAACTACATCCCCAATGAAGTCAATGGTAAAACAGCTCCATTAAACAACTTACAGTGTTAGCCACAATTAAACTCCAATATTAAATGCTAGTGTTGGGACCAATAATAAAAATATAGATTGGGGTCAATAATAGTAAAGAATTACCCTCTGACAAAAATAGCTCTCTTAGGTGTGCTTATTCCCCTTTGGCTCAGAGCTTAGGACAACATACCACAAACTACTTTCTCCTCCCCACTCCTCACCCAATGGGGAGAAACCTTTCCAAACAAAGGCCCTGTAGACGAGAGTCTCCTTTTGGAGACTGCAGGTTCACATGTTCAGTGTTTCTCAGATATTATACACTGTATATTTTCTCTTTCTGAGATTGTCAGTGTAATGTAGGTTCCTTCTTGGGGCCCAACACATTGCTGCTGTAATTTAGAAATGGTTATAAACCAGGAATCTGAGCAGTCACCAAAAATAGCAAAAGAAAAGAATATATTTCCTTGATGATAATAATTTACTGTAACCAGAACATTATGTCCACTGTTTATACTTCTATATCTAGAAAAGAACCACTCACATTGGAGAGACAGCCAAAAAGACATCTTTACAGCTTTTTTCTGTCAAATAAGGTGAAATGCTTGACTGTATTAAGCTGCTTGTGTCTTTCATATCACAACACTATACTAGGTAATGAAAAGATCAACTATTTTGTATGCATTTCATGCACAATAAATTATGCTAAAATGATGAATGGCTCCTTTTGCCACGGATACTCCAGACCAAGACTACAACAGGAAGCAATTATTCCCATTGTTCATAACCCATTCCAACTGGAGAGAAATGCAGTCTACCCCATTGTCAGGTTCTGCATCCAGGAGTGATAGAAGGAAGGTTTGTATGTTTACTCACTAACAATTGATTAAACAATTATTTTGTCTCCCAATATCTGAAGGTCTCCGGTGCCTCAACAAAAGTAATTAAGATAGTGTTTTCCAAAGAGGTCACATTTTCAAACCATATAATGGAAGAAAGAGAGAATGTTGGTTTATTTTCTCTCTCTCACCACACAAATGGCTGAAAAGGAAACAATTCTGTTGAGTTTTGCCCTGAAGAATGCCACAGATGAAGCTTAGCATAAATTCAATGGGGACAATCTCATAACACAGATCCTCAGTGGAATGGGCCCAACACTTTCAAAATCACACATTGGGACAGTTATCTATTCTAGTCCTATAGACTATGGCTGACATGATGGAAAATGGGGTGACTGATGATCCGTGAGGTAGACAGGTCCTATCTTTAAGACATATGTTAAAAGTATAACTGTAAAATCAGTTACTAAACATTAAGCAGACTGAGCAAATCGTGGAAGACAGAACATTCTTGTGAGCAAAGATAATTGAGCATTCTTAAATAGTTGCAAGTTTCCAGTGGCTTTTCACAGAAGTAATACAAATAAATAAAGCATAATTCAGCAATCCAGTATATAAGCCATAAAGTGTGGAAAACAATTGTGAGATCCATGTCCAAGAAGAAGAACTGAAATTCCCGAAATAATTTTTGGTCAACTCCAAAACATGAACCTGTGACTTAAGCTTCCAGAAAACAATTACACCCAAAATGAACACTTGATCAACCTATTTAGGGTGACCTCATCAATAAACAGGGCAACCCAGTAACCCACAAACCAAGTAATACCACATGTTAGATAGGTGAACAGATGTGATTACTTACATATCTGGGGCATGTGTTGTTCAAAAGTCTGATACTCCACATGTACTTACAAGATGTTACATGCTCTCATCAAAACACAATAAAACAGATGTATGTGATATTGTGTTTAACACTACTTTCAGTGGAATAAACATTTATTTATGGTTAGTACTTTCACAGATTTTCCAATTCTGGGTCACTGTTCTTCCATTCTAATTGACTTTCTGTCATGTCCCCACTCCGTTCCAATCAGCACCTGTCCTATGAGGGAACAGGCTTCATCCTAAAATATTATATGACCTGCTCTCGCCACCTGTATTTTGAACCATTCAGGTATGCATTGCGCTTCCAGGAGGCACATTTTCTCCTGAACTAGCCATGATGCATTAGGACTCTACACCCCCCACCACACTAGTCATGCCAGTGGTTAAATGCCATAATGTGTGTGACGGATTCACACACAGAGACCCCCCCTTGGGACTGTTACTGATGTGCTGAAACTACCTCTGAGCCCATTTTCTCTGTCATTTTGGGCCTCCATAACCCTGTCTTGTCGAGCCAGATATGCTAATCTGCTGCAACACAGACCCAGAGTCTGACCCATGCCCCCAAAGCTGCAGACTTAACCGAAAACAGCTTGAGAAGTGCTCCTGTCTCTTGCACCCAGACACCCAGCTCCCAATGGGATCCAAAGCCCAAATAAATCTATTTTACTCTGTATAAAGCTTATACAGGGTAAACTCATAAATTGTCCATCCTTTATAATACTGACAGAGAGAGATGCACAGCTGTTTGCTCTCCAGGTATTAATTACTTACTCTGGGTTAATTAATAAGCAAAAGTGATTTTAATAAGTATAAAAAGTAGGATTTAAGTGGTTCCAAGAAATAACAGACAGAACAAAGTAAGTTACCAAGCAAAATAAAACAAAACACACAAGTCTAAGCCTAATACATTAGGAAACTGATTACAGATGAAAGATCACCCCCAGAGATGTTCCAATAAGCTTCTTTCACAGACTGGACTCCTTCTTAGTCTGCATCCAGCAATCACTCACCCCACCCCACCCCCATAGTTACTGTCCTTTTTCCAGTTTCTTTGTGGCATCTCTTTGGGGTGGAAAGGCCATCTCTTAAGCCAGCTGAAGACAAAATGGAGGGGCTTCCAGGGCTTTTTATATTCTCTCTCTTGTGAGCAGAAAACCCTTTGTTCTTCTGTGCAAAGTCACAGCAACAAGATGGAGTTTGTAGCCACCTGGGCTAGTCACATGTCCATGAATGATTCAGCTTTTTGCAGGCCGATGCCATTGTTTACATATTAGTTTGAACGTTCCCAGGAAAGCTCAGATGTGGATTGGTGTCTCCCAAAGTCGATTGTCAGTTAAGTGTTTCTTGATTGGGCACTTACTGAGAATAGTCCTGTCTCAAGAAGCTGACTAAATGCTTCACTGAGGCTACTTAGAATCAAACACATTGAGATACAAGTACATAGCCAATATTCATAACTTCAAATACAAAAATACACACATACAGACAGCATAATCATAACCAGCAAAATACACTCTTTCTATAGGCACTCTACTTGACCACCTTTGTACAAGATTTGGTGCAACTATAGGACCTTGGTTGCAACTATGATTTATACGGTCATGGTTCATGTCAATAACGTCACAATGTGGTCCTACATCTCTTGTCCACTGACTTGAATAGCATTGGGTTCCTGCTAAGAAGTGCTATGCATTGTACAGCTCTTTTGCAAAGAAATATGTAAGGGAATTGATTAAGAAAAATCTGTGGTTGTCAAAAACTAGCAGTACTTCATATAATATAAATACTTTGAAACACTTTCTCTAATACTGGATGAATACAAATGAAATGTTTTTTTGAATGATGGACTCTTCTTTGATCCAGATATTGAAATTGTTTTGCAATGTACTGTAAAGGCATACAATGACAGATCACATTTTGCACCTAACTGCTGACCATACGATTTCTTAATTGTTAACCACTGCCAGTTCAAACCAGTGAAGAGCAGAGCTTCACCGATTACCCTAATCACAATAGGGCAACAGGACATGGCTGATCTTTTTTATTCTTTTTAACCTTTGTCTAGTAAATTAAATGTTCAACTCTATTTTCCTTTTCCATTTTAGCCTATGTGGCATATACTTATGGAACTATATTTTAATTGTCAGAAACATCTGGGCTTTGACTTTTTAATGTCTTTGATACTAGACAGACATCTTCTATCCTAATTTGGAAAGATGAGGAAACAAGGGCTATATCTGTTTCTTCTGTTTCCTGTTCTCTTCTATATTGATTGCTATTGATTTGAAAATTTCTTGGTATTTAGCAGAATAAAAAGTGGAAAAACATCAATTCTTTACAATATATAGTTCTAGTTCTCCATTTTAAAACTAAATTTGTCTGCAGCAAAAAGAAAATACAGCCATCCCTCTGCTTTCATTGAGCTGGTGACTGGCTAAAGTACACACAAAGTGGAGTCACAAAATATAACTGTGTCTACATTGCCAAGTGATGACTGATAGGGGAACATATATTTAAAAACAATATTTTAAATGGCATACAGGCCTGATTTAAAATCTACTGGAGTCAATGTAATGGCTCCCAGTGACTCCATAGGCTTTGGATAAGACCTGAATTACAAAGGAGAAAAAAGGAATTGTTTAGATTCGTCCAAAGGCTTTGTAACTAACATTGATTTGATGAATAAGAAAGTAAAACGTAGGCTGAATATTAAGAAATGTCCTATCAGAGACCTCAATTCAACTGTGGAATCATTTCTCAAAGGAAGGGTTGTAAACTGCATCACCTGAATAATTTAAAATGACAATAGACTTGACAAAAGTCTTACAAATACACTGTAGGAACAAGGAACAGAAGTATAGATCAGTTTACCTAACAACAATTAGAGGAAGAAAAAGTAATAATTTCTAAGAATTGAATAAATATTGTTTTATTTGTTATTTAGAAATGTTATCTGTGTGGGTTTGCCAGGATTATACAGTAGGAAAGCTTTATATATATATAATACAGATACACAACTGCTATCTTTTCAAGTCCAATTAAAAAAAATAAAAATTGAGCAGTACTACCCATACAGAAGTAAGGCAAAAATGAAAAAAAAAATATTTCAAATGACATTGTTTAATTAAATGAAGTTCAACTATTAAATAAATAAAATATTAACAATAACAATAAAATAAAGCACTACATGCTTTCTGAAGATTATATCTCTATAATGATTTGAATTGCCTTTCTTTTGTATTAGTGCAGGCCACTTCAGCATTGTAAGTATTCACTTACTTCTTTTTGATACAGTAGGTGCTATTAAAAATTGGATTTTTTACACTGACATTTTCTGTAGTGTCCATTAATTTAGGGATGTCTCAATTGTTCACTTCGCAGTTTCAGAACTGGGCTTAATTCTCAGAAGGAATAAGCACCAGCAATTGTAAAAAGTTTGTAAAAACTGGTAATTTTTCAACAGAAAATTGGGGTTTCAACCAAACAAAATTCTTTGCAGAAAGCGCCTGCTTTCCATGAAGAATTTTGATTTTTCACCTGAAAACTAAACATTTGAGCAATGTAAAGTTGTCAGTTTGTCAAACAAACAAAAACAAACACTTTTGAGTTGGAAATTAAAATTTCAATTTAGAACTGCCACGCTGGTGTTTCTCAGGAATTCTAGTTTAGATGCTTCTTGTCCCCCTATTCTCCTCTACGCTGACTACATTGGATTATCCATAGTCTTTACTTTCTCTAGGAAAAAATAAAGATGATCAGCAAATGATAAATGTAAATGAATTTAGTTTATATTTTATTTTTTTGGAAACACCTGGCTTAAAAATAAATAATATAGATTATGGGAATATGGGATAGAAACACTGCTGCATATGCTCTGGGATTACACATCACCACATTTATTAGGATATGACTGATATCTCCCATTTCATCTCCCCAAATTATCCTGCTGTGTATCTATTAGGAAACATTTCCTTCTTAAATAGCTTAGATGGTGATAAAGGGAAATAGTTACGCACAGCATCAATGATAGCAAGAAAAATGAATAGTATAGAGATGGAAATCTCCTTCTCTACCCACAAGAGCTGACTGCATTGCAGCAGTGGGCAGTCTGGTTGCTCCTGAAAGTGTGAACTTCCAATTAAAAGATAAATTGGAAGCAATCAGCTCTCTTTAAATTAACAATTGTGATTAAAATATATAGCTATATCATTAACTGCATCATGGCTAGCTACTCAAGAAACTTTATGAAGCAAAGTTCACATGCTTCCCCATGTACCTGATGCAACCTTGTTGTATATTGCATTTAAAGGACCCTTGAAGTGGTTCATGTTCTAGACAGGTCAAAGATTCAAAGCTGACTAAATTATAGTGAAAAATTAAGTGACAAAATTCCACCTATGTGTGTTCAAATGGAAATTTAGTTGCACAATTTCTGGAATCAATCCTACAGAAAGGTGATATTAAGACTGGATAAACAAAGCACTCTTCCATTGACTTCAAGGCCCTCTGAATTTGCTGGGGCATGTGCTGAAAGGCACTTGACTAGGGTGTAACATCTGTGCAGTGTTTGGCGGTGTGATCAACCTTCCACTGCTCAACTGAGTTGAGCAAGCTTGAGGAGGAAGAGTGAGCACAACAATGGCAAGAGTCAAACTGAGGCCCGGGAATAGGCTCGTAAGTGCAATCCAGTAAATACAGGTCACATCCATGTTTAGGATTTTCCATCAGCCCTATTCTGAACAGGAGTAGTGTATACTTGAATATGGCTGCACTCAGAAGAAAATGAGGGCAGGGAGAGTCACGGGGGGGAGCCACTGAGAGAAATGCTTCCAAAGATTCCAACTAAATGTTATCTGTCACAGCCAGTTGCGCAATGCCTGAAGATGTACATTGGTCACTGTATTGTTGCTGGCCCATCAGTCTGGGACAACTGCTGAAATCAGTTTACGTCACCACGCTTGACAAGCAACACTAATGGTTGCTCAGCAGTTCTCTGTCACAGCCCTCATCAACACTTTTGCAGAGGGAAGCCATTCATTTGATAATGCTTGTTTTATAGGTGCAAATATTCATATCCATGAACTATTTAGTCTTCAGTTTTGAAAGTTAGTCCACCCTATGTCATTTTTAACAACACTTGAGGGCAAGCATGGTGTTGTGGTTAAAGCTGTAGACTGAGATTTGGAAGATGTGGATTCAATTTCTGACTATGCTATGAACTTCTGGTGTCACCTTAGGCAAGTCACTTAATCTTTTTGTACCTCAGTCCCCCATTCTTAAAACTGATTAAAAATACTTTAGCCTCTTTAGACTATAAACTCTGGGGTTGGGAAAGTTTCTTACAATAGATGTACACAGCAGCTGTAAGAATCGGCTCTCATGTCGACTGGGGCCTGTAGGTTATAGTGTAATAGAAATCATAACTGATACCACACTTAATGATTATGCACAAAAACTATGTTAAAAGAATATTATTAAAAGTTCCAAAGTCCAGCACTTCAGAGTGCTGACCCTGTGCAACTTTAATTCAGCCTTCTTGTGCTGATGCAGTCCTTAATTACATGGTCATATACTGATTTAAAACAAGTTCTAGTTCCCAGACCAGCATGGCCCTCAGCAGTCCAGAGCGGGAGATATATACATTGTGTGTATATATTCTCTTCAGATCAGGGTGGGGACTATACCTATACAAATTGCACAGAATATGTAAGATATGTTACAGAAATTAAAATTGAGCTTTATTTCCTTTTCTAGCCTTCAGTTACAGGCTCAGACATTTCAAATTGCATTAGACTTTTTTTAGCATAGGTGAGACTTCAGATGATAAACAGTGATTACCATTGTCTGATGACTTTATTCAAATTCTGTTATAAAGTCAAGACAAACCAATGCCACTGCAAGTCTGTGGTGATGATATTATGAATATTAAGTCCACCAACTTCACCATTTAATCCACAGAATTGAGAAGAGTTAGATGTAAGTAGAAGGCAAAATCATCTTAACAATTTCAACAGTAATCGAAAGCAAAAAACATATAGGGTGAGATCCTCACTTGGTGTAAATAAGAATAGCTCTATTAAAGTCAATGTATCTATACTAACTTAAAGTGGCTGAGGATCTGGTGCGGAAAGCCTAGGCTAAGAAATACTTTAGATTGTAGGCAGATACAGTATACCTCCAAAGACAGAATAATGTAGTATTCATTCCAGAAACCGCTGAAGGCTTTGACCATCTCATTGCAAATGGGTAAAATTTTCAAGAGTGCCTATGTGGGCCTTTCCATCAGATTTAGGATCCTAAGGACCAGGTTTTCAAGTCATTTAGGCACCTAAAAATTCAGATAGGTGCCTAATTCGCATTGATTTAAAATGGGAGTTAGATGCTTTTGAAAATTCCACTAGGTGCCTGTCTGCAACTTTAGGTGTCTAAATACCTTTGAAAATCTAGCCATTGGGTTCTAAAGTGCCTAAATTACTATTTTAAAGGGTCTTGGGGCCTAAATCACTATGGCACTTTTTAAAATGTTGTCTCTTTCCTCATGCCACCCTAGCCACTTTATGCAGCGTAAAAGGGCTGGAGTGGTGTAAAGAAGCTCTCAAAGCTCCAGTTCTATTTAGGGAAGGATTCTCCTCCTGCAGGCACTGTGTAAGATTGCTGTAAGTCTACCTTCCAAGAACTCCTTTGGAAGAAGTTGTATCTGGGACTACAGAAGGCATGTTGTGCTGAGGCCAGCACATGCAATGCTTCAGAGAATCCAGGAGTCATTGAGGCCCATAGGACAACTCCAGGGAGACTAACATAACTTAAATAGGCCTACAGGGCTTCAAGTTCTCTGCTAAAAAAACGAGGAGTCCTGTGGCACCTTAAAGACTAACAGATTTATTTGGGCATAAGCTTTCGTGGGTAAAAAACCCACTTCTTCCAGGACTCCTCGTTGTTTTTGTGGATACAGACTAACACGGCTACCCCTCTGATACTAAGTTCTCTGCTGTGTCTCTTAGAGACATAGAACAGAATCTCACCTTAGGTGCCTACATCACTTCTGAAAATGGGACTTGGGAATCTAAGCCACCTAGGGCCCAATTCATAAACTTACTTAGATGCCTAACTACTTCTTTAGATGCTTAAGTCCTATACAGAGGCACCACTGATATTTTTTAAACCACTACTAAGTTCGTGCCTAACTCCGGGCATGCACAAAGTCACCCAAGTCCAACTGTCACCCCACAGCTATCAAACAATTCTGAACCCTTGCACAAGCCAGAGTCCCAGCAGCCCTGAAATGGGATTTTCAAACTACATGCTCCCCTGCTTATATTACCAGTGGGGCCTCATCCTGTAGGCATTCTCAGAGTTTGTCTACAGGCTTGGTCGCCAAACAATGGAAAGGAGTGTGGTGGGGGGAAGTTACGCATGTGCCCAGAGTATTCAATAGCCCAGTGATTAGGGCACTCACTTGTGATGTGAGAGACCTGGGTCAAGTCCCTTCTCCAATGAATGTTTATTTATACACAGTCGAACACCTTCATCAGGAGAGACAGACCACGATATCCTCACCTGCAAATTCAAACGTGTCATTTGACTCAAAATGGCTTTTTTTGATTGTTGTAATTTTCCAGTTTTCAGATTCAGTTTGCCCAAAACTATTTTTCCCATTTTCCAGAAGTGCCAGTGAATTGAAAAATCAGCTATTTACCCATCTCTAGTCCTGATCCTCCAAGCAATCAACACATCGAACTACCAATGAGATTTTCAATTTTTAGCTTACATTACAGTAGCAAATTGTATACAAAGACCTACCAATTTTAATGCAGATAGTAATTGGCAATTAGCAATATAAGTTTACATTAGTTAGCTGAAATCAATGGAATATTTTCCTGAGCAAGGATAATTTGAAATCATGATTCTTAATTTCCAGATATTTTTGTAAAGAGATCTTTTTTTTTTCTCAATCCCATGACAACACTGCATATGCAAAGGAGGTGAAGCCAGAAAGATTATCTAACTCAGATCTTCTATTTGATATATCTATTTACTTGTTTTTCTACTCCATATACTCCTTTTTATTTATTTTTTTGACAAAACCATTAGTAGAAATGAATGACTTTTGAATATGTTCCTCCATTGATGGTAACTGAAGCAAAGCAGATGTGTATCATTTAACAGACTAAGATTCTGCCTTTAAAAAAATGACAGGCTTGAATTGTAAAATATGCTTATTTTTACCGGTGTGGATTTCACAAAGCTGAAACAAAACAAAAGCAACAACTGCTTTCTTAGACTGGAGATATGTCAAAAATCCAATGCAAATAAGTGTAGTCACGTCTACAGGGCTTTTCAATTTCTGTTATTACTTTTTAGCCTTCTCTCTATTTTCCATCCCTTTAATGCATGCTAATATCTGAACACTTGGGCCAATATTATCTATGGTGTAGTTTCACCAACCTGACTGTAGCTACATCATAGATCAGTTTGGCCCCTGGAAAGCTATTCTCTGCAGAACAATCCTCGTGCCTGTTTAGTTGGTAGAAATGCTGTAATAACACTACAAGACTATAAAAAGTGAATTTGACATCTAAGAACAGTGATAGTAACACTATAGATCTCCGATTTCTTGTTAGCTCTATCCTCTCAAAGATGCTCATAATTTAATGAGCCAAATATAAAAATAGTGAATTTGGATACTCCACACAGTGGTGCTGGAACAATTTGAGAGCCATTGAACCAAACTGTAAACCCCATATAAGATGGAAACCACTTTAAGCCATGGGGCGCTGCCGCACCCATAGTTTCAGCACCTATGCCTCCACACAGAAGTTCTGGTGACTTGAAAGGAACCCCAAAGTGTATTGCTGTTCTCAGAATCAGAGAAAGCCAGGTCAATGAGCCTATCATTTGTTTCAGGAACTAGACATGAGGGGAATATAGTTCTACTGCAGAGCCATGTTACAAGCTTGTTTCAAAAACCTGCAAGTTATAATGCATATCAGAAGCCTACAAATCACACACTGAGCAAAACAAGTTATGAATCTCTGGGAAAACAGAGGTCTTTGGGGAGAAATGATTGTCAGCCTTCAAGGCTAAAGGGGCTTTTGTGGCAATTGTAGGCTTTTATACTTCCTTCAGATTTATGCCAGGTGACGTTTAAGGAACTTTAAGGAACTTTAACACCATGCCTTCAGTCCCTAGGATATTGTCCACCACAATGGCAATGCTAAAGTACAGCTAGATTTTGTTTTTCCCCAGCCAGCGTCAGCATGGAGGCTTAATTTGTTATAAATTCTAAGTGACTCTATAAAAGGTCAGAGTTGAAATAAAAAGGAACAGTGTATCACCGATCTGTGCCACCATTCATGGTAATATGTATCTAGTCTGGATCTCTTCAGTTCCAATGTCATGATCACATTGATGAAAGGAAATAAGATACTGAAGGTTTTCTGGAATAAATTAAAAGGAGTCTTGTGTCCTTTGTGAAATATCATTTCTGGAAGGTATAAGGATCCTGATGTTTTGAGTAAGAGCCATTTTCAAGACTTCTGGCCAGAGGAACATTTCATAATGTGTCTGTGTGTGTTACTCTTAATGGCTGATTTTTTTCCCCTAACTGAACTGACTTCAAAGAAGAAATGTTTGTTAATGCTACAAGTAAACAAACAAACAAAAAAAATTACTTGTTTTGTTTGTGAATAGAGTGTAAACTTTTAACCTGAAGTTAAAACAAATCCATGAAAAAATATTGCTACATCCTCTCCTGTAAATTAATTACACCTCTACCCCGATATAATGCGACCCAATATAACATGAATTTGGATATAATGCGGTAAAGCAGTGTTCGGGGGGGGGGAGGGCTGCGCACTCCGGCAGATCAAAGCAAGTTCGATATAAAGTGGTTTCACCTATAACGCGTTAAGATTTTTTGGCTCCTGAGGACAGCGTTATATCGGGGTAGAGGTGTATTTCACTTAATTAATCCTGTTTTATACCTTGTATTTTTGTACCTTTCTTAGGACATATGTTTTGTTATAGCAAGTGTATCTATTTTCAAATAATTAAATGTAGCAAAGGACAAATGCACTAGAGTTCAGGTTTTTTCAAACCTCTCATAGTCCACAAATGAGCTTGATTTTGCAAATCTCATACAAACAGGGCCGGCTTTACCAAGTGCGGGGCCCTATTCATTGGGGCGGGGCTTATACTCACCGGGTGGCACTCGAGTCTTTGGCGGTGCTCCAGCCTGGGGAGGGGGCCTTGGGGCTTGCCGCACTCCGGCTGGAGCTCTGGCTGGGGGAGCGGGGGGTGGGCGGGGCGCGGGGCTTGCCGGGCTCCGGCCGGGGGAGGGGGGGCGCCGCAGGGCTTGCCGCGCTCTGGCTGGAGCTCCAGCTGGGGGAGCGGGGCCGCGGGGCTTGGCGCGCTCCTGCCGGAGCGTGGGGCCCTCTTAGGCACGGGGCCCGATTCTGGGGAATCGGGCGAATCGGCCTAAAGCTGGCCCTGCATACAAATGTAATAATTACACTATTTTTTTTTTGTAACATGTACTTACCACAAAATCCTATACATTACCTGTGGGTCCATTGCAATTACAAAGTGCAAGGGAAACATTTTCTCTGCGGTTACATTAGCTAATATATACAAATCATGCAATTATCACACAGTTCTGTTTAATTAGCTGGATTTAGCTGGTTAGTGAAACAGGGTTTATGCTTCCTGTGGGTCACCAGACTTCTGGGAAGAATCTGGAGCATATTGATGAACCTGGTTCTTGAAATGTGTGCATTTTTGAAATGTAACCCATTTGTCAATATGATTTACATGTCCCCCTTCTGCCTGTTCCATAGCAGATACATGAATCTGTTACATGTGTCAGATTCAGAAATTGGCTCTTTAGCTCAAACTGTAGAGACTCCTGCTTTCAGCTTTGGAAGTTCCCAGTTCAATCATCAGTGCTAACTAAAATGGTAGCTGTCACTCAATATTCACTGAAAATTCGCTATTTCAGGCTCCAATCCTGCAATTGATAGTACAGGCACCACAGTCCACTCTGTCTCTGTCCTATCAATTTCAGTATTGGGGCATTAACATGCAGAAAGGGGACATTAACAAAGTCAAAGTGATCCCATTTTAAAATCTGAAAAATATTCATATACTTTTGGCAATATTTGGCAGTTCTAATTATGATTTTTCAAATGTCAATATGCAGTAGTTTTATTATTTATTTCTGCGGCTGTCGAGCGATTAAAAAAAGTAATCGCGATTAATAGCGCTGTTAAACAATAATAGAATACCATTTATTTAAATATTTTTGGATGTTTTCTACATTTTCAAATATATTGATTTCAATTACAACACAGAATACAAAATGTACAGTGCTCATTTTATATTTATTTTTTATTACAAATATTTGCACTGTGAAAAACAAAATAGTGTATTTCAATTCACCTAATACAAGTGCTGTAGTGCAATCTCTTTATCATGAAAGTTGAACTTACAAATGTAGAATTATGTACAAAAATAACTGCATTCAAAAATAAAACAATGTAAAATTTTAGAACCTACGAGTCCACTCAGTCCTACTTCAGCCAATCGCTCAGACAAACAAGTTTGGTTACAATTTCAGGAGATAATGCTGCCAATATCTTGTTTACAATGTCACCTGAAAGTGAGAACAGGAGTTTGTGTGGCACTGTTGTAGCTGGCATCACAAGATATTTACATGCCAGATGCGCTAAAGATTAATACGTCCCTTCATGCTTCAACCACCATTCCAGAAGACATGCATCCATGCTGATGATGGGTTTTGCTTGATAATGATCCAAAGCAGAGCGGACCGACGCATGTTCATTTTCATCATCTGAGTCAGATGCCACCAGCAGAAGGTTGATTTCTTTTTTGGTGGTTTGGGTTCTGTAGTTTCTGCATCGGAGTGTTGCTCTTTGAAGACATCTGAAAGCATTCTCTACACCTCGTCCCTCTCAGATTTCGGAAGGCACTTCAGATTCTTAAACCTTGGGTCAAGTGCTGTATCTATCCTTAGAAATCTCACATTGGTACCTTCTTTGCGTTTTGTCAAATCTGCTGTGAAAGTGTTCTTAAAACGAACATGAGCTGGGTCATCATCCAAGACTGCTATAACATGAAATATATGGCAGAATGCAGGTAAAACAGAACAGGAGACATACAATTCTCCCCCAAGAAGTTCAATCACAAATTTAATTAGCGCATTTTTTTTTAACGAGCATCACCAACATGGAAGCATGTCCTCTGGAATGGTGGCCGAAGCATGAAGGGGCATATAAATGTTTAGCACATATGGCACATAAATACCTTACAACACCAGCTACAAAAGTGCCATGTGAATGCCTGTTCTCACTTTCAGGTGACATTGTAAATAAGAAGCAGTCAGCAGTATCTCCCATAAATGTAAATTAACTTGTTTGTCTTAGCAATTGGCTGAACAAGAAGTAGGACTGAGTGGACTTGTAGGCACTAAAGATTTACACTATTTTGGTTTTGAGTGAAGTTATGTAACAAAAAAAATTTACATTTGTAAGTTACACTTTCACGATAAAGATATTGCACTACTATTTCTTATATTTATTTTTACAGTTCAAATATTTGTAATTAAAAATAACAATATAACGTGAACGCTGTACACTTTGTATTCTGTGTTGTAATAGAAATCAATATAGTTGAAAATGTAGAAAAACTTCCAAAAATATTTAATACATTTCACTTGGTATTCTATTGTTTAACAGTGCAATTAATCACGATTATTTTTTTTAGTTAATTTTTTTGAGTTAATCACGTGAGTTAACTGTGATTAATCGACAGCCCTATTTATTTCATGTATTTATTTCCATTTTTATATGCCTGCCTCTAATTCTACGTTGGAATTACACAATAAAAACACAAATCTTATACAAGACAAAGCTACTTCCCCTCTTTACATCTCTCTAATTACCACCTTTCCTCTTTTCTACCCTTTCCTTTTTCCACTTTTGTTTTTTTACTTTCTCTGTTCCTTTTCTCTCCTCTCACATTCTCCATTCTTCCTTCTACTCTGCTGCTACTTGTATTTAACCTGTAAGCACCACTTAAGTAACTCATCAACTAGCAATAATGAATATAGAGTCAGTGTTGTACGTAATCACCTCGGCTCCATTGAACTCAATGGCAACATTTCCATTGACTTCAATGGAGCCAGGATTTCACCCTTAATCTATTTTAAGTAATGTCAATAAGCCACAGCTTGACTTGAAAACACAAGCATCTCTAATAAAAGCACAATGTTTTGGGTGGAAGACTTTAATGCAAACAATCTGCAAAAAGAATTTCAATGAATTAGAGAAAGGTAGCAATATACTAATTAGCAACAACATTGGTTAGCAGCATTGTTCAAGGTATCATTCCTTTTTTCTCTTATATATTATATGCCTGTAATTGAGTACTTGATATGTATGTATACTTAGTACAGTAATATTCCTATACTGAAGTGTGAGTCTCACCTTATAATATAATGAAAGACATTTATCCTGTGTAGAATATCATAGTTCCGAACAATAGATTGAAACTATTATTGGTGTAATAACAAGGTCCATGGAATTTAATACTAAACACACAAGGCCAATTAGGAATATAAACACTTAATCCATCAGCATTTAAGGGGGAAAATGTATAAATCTCAGCAGAAAACACAGACTGCATCATCCCAATTCCATTCAATGTACCATAAAATCTGTTTACTGATTTTTCTAGACTGGAAACACAAAAGTCTCCAGAATGGTTCATTACTTTGGAACACTTCTGATGTTGAAGATAGGCAAGACAAAATAGAGTGTTCTTCTGTATATAAAATATCATGTGCACAGACAAAACACAGTGCTCTTTTTTAGATAAAGTACCGTTTTGCTACCACTTCATTTTGATGACATGTTAATGAATTAAAATCTGTCATTTATCCTCCCCTCGCCTCCCAATTTTAGAACTTTTTCCTAACAATAATATTTGCCCTTCATTCTAGAGAATGGCATATCTTATTAAGTGCTGTAAATGTGCCAAATAGTTTTTCACACTACACCTCTTAGAAAGAGTTGAATTCACAGAAAACTAACAGAATCATCTGGTCAGGTTGTCAGAGTTCTAAGCAGGGGCGGCTCTATGTTATTTGCCGCCCCAAGCACAGCAGGCAGCTGGCTTTTGGCGGCGTGCCTGCACGTGGTCCGCTGGTCACGCGGATTTGGCGGCATGCCCGCAGGAGGTCCACCAGTGCCGTGCCATCGGCGTCACTGCCGCCGAATTGCCGCCGAAGCCGCGGGACCGGCGGACCTCCCGCAGGCGCGCTGCCAAAAACCGCCTGCCTGCTGCTCTCACAGCGACCAGCAGGCCGTTTCCCGCGGCTTGCCGCCCCAGGCACGCGCTTGCTGCGCTGGTGCCTGGAGCTGCCCCTGGTTCTAAGGCACATAATTTTGCAGCAGGAAGTAAGTTACTTTAAATTGAATGTGTGTTCACTATAAATTCTCTGGAATAACTTTGAAATCTCTCAGACTGTCATGCAATTTATTGTTAACGACTCAAGGTTTAAGTTTCATTTTCTCTCATATAGTATGACAACATAATCCACTCTCTTCTTTTGAGCATAATATCCTATTTCCCTCTTCATACTGCCATTCCCTTAGGGATGCCTAGTCTTCTGAAGGGGACTCAGAATGATATGAATAAGAGTACCAATGCCTTACACAGATGTCCTTTTCTTAGCTGATATTTTAGTGTAATCCTGTACTATGTGATTCCTTTTTATTATTACTTTACTTTATTTCCGATTTTTTCATGTTTGCCTTGTCCTCACACAAATTACCCTTCTAGCTTATATATTGTTTCCTTTTTTCCCTGGGGGTTGAGGTTGGAGGAAGGGATGTTGCCTTTGTCTTGCATCCCTTTTACAGCCATTCTGGTATTATTGTGGGGTTTTTTTAAGCAGCTTTATTTTAATAGCTTTCCTCAAGTCTTGCTATTTCCCAGTTCGCTTTTAGTTTAAAGCCCGCATCACAGGTAGTGTGTTTGGAAGTGTTACTAAGCTTTACGGCAAGATCTGGAGAATATGATTTTTTTAGGAGACTGATCAGAGCATGAAAGAAAAAAAGAGCTTAAGACTGAAATGCTTAAAAAAAACAGAGATAAGGCATAACGATAGATAGAGTCTTACGAAGAGTGACAGTATTGCAGAACATTGGCTCTGAACACACACATCACAATATCTGAGATCCCCTTCAAACTTAGTGCAATTAAAGATGCGGATAAAATATCAGCTCAAGCTAAGGGCATCTTCAGTTTGGTGCCTCCATTCAACAAAATGAAACAAAATCCACACGGTCAGCATAGTCTTCTGAACTACTGATGTTTGTTAGTTAAAATTCTACTTCTCATCTACTTCCTTTCAATCTAGCATCTTTTTCTCAGGATAAAACTGCTGAAACTGATCATCTCAGTCTGAGGCCATGTCTACACTACCGGTTAAATTGGCATCACTACAATCAATGCAGTGGTGTCAATTTAGCGGGTCTGGTGAAGACACTCTAAGTTGATGGCAGAGTGCTTTCCCATTGACATCTGTACTCCAACTCCCCAAGATCATCTCCCGTCGACATAGCACGGTGTAGACACCACTGTAAGTCGACCTAAATTACGTTGACTTCAGTTACATAACTTACATAACTGAACTAGCATTACTTAGATCAACTTAAAGGTTTTGTGTAGACCAGCCCTGAGTGCCCACACATGCTCCCATTGAAGTCAATGGCAAAATCTCTTTTGACTTCACTGAGAGAAGGATAGAATCCTAAACGTTTAGGAAGTAAGGCCCAGGAATACATCAAAGGGAGAAGAAAAGATTTTTTTTTTTAAATCTGCAAACTGATTTGCCTGCCAGACATTTCAATGATTGGACTTTGTAGACAGCCTATATGGACTTGATTATATTATAACTATTTTAGGCTAGTGTAATTCCATCTTTTTGAAAAACAGTTACAGCATGTAGAATCAGGCCTTATGCTTCAGTGAAAACAAATGGGCCCAATTACCTATTGTCTTGGACCTCAGGTTTTCATTTGCACCCATGAATAGTTATTGCAAATGAGGTGTAAAATGCTAACAAACATAAAATAAATTACACAAGATCAAAGGCAGCGGAAAAATCAGGCAAAAATATCTACCTATTGTGAACTACTAAAGTGAAAGAATGTTTTGCTACCTAATTTCCAGCAATTTAAATAGGCTCTTTTGCAACATCACAAACAAGTAATCTTAAATCAAATGCCCAGCCTATCTTATATGACAATTTTCAGATGCTAAGGTGTAAATTTCCAAATGGGTGGGTTTTTCTTTCAGGGTGCAACATTTTTGCCAGCAATTGAATTGTGGGATCAAATCTGAGTACTTTCATCACTACCTACATCACAAAGTGCAAGGACTAAAATTTGAGCTTGTAATTCATTTTCAACTGTGGAAAATGCTGGGAAAAGTTGGTCAATAGGGAGTTAGATGGTACTTCCAAGCCTGGGAGCACCCATCTTCTCACAAATAGGCCATATTTCAGGAGCCAAGACTGTGATGCTGTATGGAATCGGGGGGACACTTTAGATATTATGAATAACAATATTTTGTAAAATTGCAAGGACTCTGACCAGATATGCCATGTAAGATATCTGTGGAAATGTTAGGATTTGCCAGATATGATGCTCTTGTTTATATGTTTGTATCACCTTTGTATTGTAAGTTATAGATATGTATGGTATATCTGTATTTCGAAACTTGTGCTGTGTTTCTGGGTGACACCCCCAGACAGATCAGATTGGCATCAGTACTAGGCGTACTGGATGGCCCATTAAGGGACAGTAACGGTACCCAATGAACCCATTGAAAGGAAGAAGGACTACACCTGATGAGTCAGCAAGCCATACAGGGGCATGCATATGGACAGAACTCTAAGGTTTTTCCATGCCATGTGCTGGACAGCTTGTGTTTGGAACAAAGAAAACACAAGCTGCATGGCAAAAAACTATAAAAGGCAGCTGCATCTCCTCCATTTTGTCTTCAGTCCTGCTTCTTGTCTTCAGTCCTGTTTCTTACCTCTAGAGGAACTGTGATGAAAACTGAAGCTCTGAACAAAGAACTGAATGACCTATCCAAGTTGTGGATGTGCTGCAGAGGGACTTTCAAGCCAGCAAACTCACCAATACTGCCAAAAACCTGATACATGAACTTTGAATCTTTGTATGTATTGTGATTGCTTTACTATTTAACAGCATTCTTCTTGTTCTTTCTTTTTTTCTTTATAATAAACCTTTAGTTTTAGGCACTAAAGGATTGGCTGGCAGCATGGCATTTTGGGTAAGATACAAACCTATACTGACCTGGTAACATGGCTGGCCCTTTGGGGTCAGAAGAATATTTTGTATATGTGAGCAGAGTTTTAAAATAACTTCTCACTGTACTGGCCCTAACTGCTGATTGGGAGACAGAGAACTGGAATGCAATAAAGGGGGCTGTGTGATTTCCTCTTTTGCTTCTTGATAACCAGTGTGCGGAAGCACCGTTTGTGACTGGTTGGGGAGTTTAACTTCAGTGTTACTCACCAGTCTTGGGAGTATCTGCTCTCACTTTGCAGCCTGCCCTAACTTTGGCATTTCCAGTGAGAGCTGCCCCAGGCACCCTGGGTCACAAAGACCAGAAATTAAAGAGGGATTGTGAAAAAGTACAAGAAGAAACAGAATGTGTACTTAGAAGTCATGCAGAATACATACTTTGGAACCCCTGTTTTCCAGGCAAATTCTTTAATATTTCATCTTGCCAGCTAGCATTGATTTCAACAGTTTCCTTATCCTTTTCCACCAGACATGAGGAGCTTCAATTTGGGAGCCAGTATTGTCCTCTGTTTGCATTAATGAATCCAGGTAACATGCAGAATGAGCACAGCATATGGACTTAGGCTGAATGTGTGGGATTTATTTTATCACTAGAATGTCCACAATGAAGAACAAAGCTGACCTTTTTAGGCTTTATTAGGAACTGAGACAATTTCTCCCTTGTAACATCCCAAGTTAGACCTACTTTAGGGCAAGACTCTGATACCTGTCTTTGCGCTGAGTAGTACAATCACATACTCTAGGAGCAGAGCCACTGATTACAATACATAATCTACTACATAACCTACCAAGCTATCTTCTTTTTCCACTCATGATTGTCCCCATTTCATAATTTGCTTGTCCTTTTGCATATTGCTAATAGTTCTCATCTTGCATGCATATTTTCCAAGGGCAGATTTTGATCCAATCACAATTTAAGTAGAGGAATATTTCTTGCTTAAGTAATAAGAAAAATCCCATATACCTAAGCATTCATAGGATATATTTAGGAGTAGAGTAGCTCCCAACTAGTTATAATCTGCTTGTCTCAAGTAGACAGCAGGATATTGTTTTACTGGCCTGGCTATTTCTACATCTATGAATCATTAATAGCAGAATATAGTACTGTATCGGAATGCCTTGTTTAAAAATAGCATTTGAACAGAATTAAAAGATTTAGAAACTGTAAAAAAGTTATTAGAGAATTTAGCATAATTACTCAAAATATGATTGTACTCAAAAAATTACAGCTTGTATGTGAAACACTGTATTTTGTACTTTGTATTTACTTTCTCAATTGAATGCCATTAAGCACGGTACAGATATTGGATTACAAACATAACATGCATTCCACTTCTCTTGTCTTACGCACTATATCTGAACAGAAAATTATTTGCACAATAGTTTGAAGAGGTGCAATGCCATATACTGCACACATCATTAATTACAATAATTAATATGAAAGCAGCTATTGTGTATGCATCAAAAACAATTTCAGGCTGAGTGAACTGACTGCTAAAATATGAACTCTTCATGTACCTTTACTGTTTAGAAGTTATTTTATACCAAACCTATGTTACTTAATAGTTGTTTCTCCCCTTTTTCATGCCTTCGTATACTACAAAGTTTTGCCTGGATCTGGAGTGGGAAGTTCAAGAATTCCAAAATATTCTCACAAAGTTTCTAGTCTAGGGGCTAAATTCTGGATAAGCCCTGTGTTAGCAAAAGGGGTGGGTGCTAGAAGACCGTTAGAATCATTTTAGACAACTCCTGCTCCTTCTTAAAGCTTTTCCTCACCCCTACACTGGCCAGCTGTACCCTTTTCAAGGGTGGCATAGTGGACTCACTAGTAAGCACTACTTTGAAATACCTGAGAGGATTTCATGGTGACACCTAGGACATAATGTGCCAGTTTGGAAGTCTGAAGAGGTATAGACAGTCTTTCATACCTGTAATTCAAACTCCGAGATCTTTGAGGTTAAACTCACCAGCAATCACTGCTTATCTGGAAGCTTATTTTGGTCCCAATGTAGCAAACCAATTTGTCATGGAGATATTGATTGTAGGGGCCATTCTCATGAAGGTCTACTATGCCATTAACAAGTTGCTGTCTAACCAAGTCCCGTAACTGGGTAATGCTCAGGATTGATGGGTGTGCATTCATGGGTTTCCCAAACTATACTTGGGCAATTGATGAAACCCATGTGCCCATCATTTACCTCCCTACCAGGGTGCAGAATTTATAATCGGAAACGGGTATTTGTCCATGGTACTCCAAGGACTAGTGGACCTCCATGACAAATTTAAAGACAAAAATGCTGGGTGAGTCCATGATGATAGGAACTTTTGGAACTCAGTCATATTTAGATGAATGAAGAAAGGACTATTTGCCCCAGGACCATTGAGGACATCAATGGTGTGAAGTTTGGTCTGGTTACTCTGGGAGACCTGGCTTATCCCCTGATGCCCTAGCTAATGAAGCCATATACAGGCCACTGGACAAAAGGAAAGAAGATTTTAACTAGTGCCCAAGCAGCTCCAGAATGGTAGTCAAGTGTGCATTGGCCATGTGAAAGGCAGATGGAGCTGTTTATGGACAAGTTGAAGCATCAGAAAAAAAAGTCTTACAGTCATTATTACTGCATGTTGTGTTTTTCACAATAGTTGTGAGAGCAAA
Organism: Platysternon megacephalum; assembly: GCA_003942145.1. Lineage (NCBI taxonomy): Eukaryota > Metazoa > Chordata > Testudines > Platysternidae > Platysternon > Platysternon megacephalum. Next base: position 23,572,519 of record QXTE01000003.1, read on the forward strand.
GGAGAAGGCTCTATGGATGGGTGGGACTCTGAGGTGTGGAAACTTGCTCAGAGCTGTGAGCATCTAGCATGGCATTCAACAGAGAACACATACACCTGTGGGAATGCAATCAGGGATGCCTACAGTTTGTATTTTGAGTCACATGCATGCACATGTTAGCTGGGGGGGGAAGGGTAAGAGGGGGTCTGGGAGTGGGGCACTGGGATGCAAACACTGGGGTATTACATCAGGGTGATTGAACTTTAAACGTTCCTGTCATAGGTTTCACCCCCACTCTGAACTTTAGGGTACAGATGTGGGGACCTGCATGAGAACTCCTAAGCTTAATTACTAGCTTAGATCAGTATGCTGCCACCACCCAAATATTTGAGTCATTTGGGAAACTCAGTCTTCTCCCCCCAAATCTTTTCCTCCCAAGTACTACAACCCTTCCCTGGGTAGTTTTGAGAGACTCCTCCACCAATTCCCTGGTGAATACCAATCCAAAACCCTTGGATCTTAAAACAAGGAGAAATTAACCATCCCCCCTCCTTTCCCCCACCAATTCCTGGTGAGCCCAGATCCAACCCCCTTGGATCTTAAAACAAGGAAAAATCAAGGTTTCTAAAAAGAAGGCTTTTAATTAAAGAAAAGAAAGGTAAAAGAAAAGCCTCTGGGAGATAGCATACAAGCTGATCTCACAGACAACAGATTTAAAACACAGAGGATGTTCCCCTGGGCAAAACCCTTAGTACATCAACAAATAGCCAATTTGATTATTCCTCTAATGCCCAAGATAAGTTACAAAAAGAAAATAAACATAAGCTAATTCCTTCACTAAATACTCACTATCCTGTTTGATTCCTGATTCCTTTTCCTCTCTGGCCAGAACTGAAACTGACCCAAAACAAAGAGAACTTCCCTCCTTCCTTTTGAAACATCTTGTTCCCCCATTGGTTCCTTTGGTCAGGTGTCAGCTAGGCTAGGTGAACTTCTTAACCCTTTACAGGTAAAAGAGGCATTAACCCTTAACTATCTGTTTATGACAGTTCCTTATTTGCTTTTGTAAAACTGTATGAATTATTTAGCTTTATGTAAGGGATTATCTGTGTTAAATGAAATGATGACTCATAATGGATATATTGTGAAAGATCAATGACAGTTATAAAGGTTTAATGAAACAAATGGAAAAATATCTTTGTATTTGGAAATACATTTAACTAACCAATCTTCTTAAGTAACCAACTATACACAAACCTTTCATTACTGCAACAGTATAAACAGAAATTAAAATGCAACAGTAAGAATATTTCAAATACAATTGGCATGTGAGTGTGGTGGTAGTGGCGAGGGTGGAGGGCAGGTTGCAAAAAAATTAAAGGTGAGTATACTCCTTATCTCTAGCTCTTCTTGTCCACAGGGGGTCTGGGGTTGAGTGCCTAGGCTCAAAATTCTCAGGGTCATTGCAGGGTTAAAAAGAGCTGGACTCCCAGGTGCAAGTATTCTCGGCGACCAGAAGTTGGATCTGAGAGGTGAATGGGAGTCACTCGGGATGTGGAGGTTAGCATGTCCCAATACCTGCTGGTCCCAATACCCAGTACTGTCCAAAAGCCAAAGAACATAGCTGGATCTCAAAATTACAAGATTGTAGGGCCTGCTCACCTAGAAGGAGCATATTTTGCAGGAGGGCATTCTGGTTCAGGATAACATCCATGAGTTGCCTCTGCATCTGGTTTTTCCCCCATACTCTTCTTCACCATGGTGATGCTCTCCTTGCCCCATGCCATGCTTTGCCTGGTCACTGCCTTGCTGTCCTTGGCCACAGCCAGAATTTCCTGTAAGAGCTGCATTTATTTCTCCCTCTAGGTCCCCATGTACAGCCTTCATCTCTTAGCCAGCCTGGTTTTCTCTTGTGACTCTGCCATGAGTTCTGCAAATATCTTGCCCCAAGTCTTCCTTCCCCCTCGGTTTGGCTAGCTTGTCAGCAGTATGTAGAGGTCCTGTTCTTGACATTCTGACTGTGGCAGGTGCCATGGGTGTGGGAATGGGGGGGGAGGGAGGGGACCAACAGTTACTTATTGTTCATAGCACGGACAAGTCATGATAGCTTTTTTTAGTATATAAAATATGATAATTTGTGTGATCTTTCTTCCTTTGGACTGTTCCCATTTTGTGGGGGAACCTCAGAAATGGTAAGTGGTCTGCATGTGAGGAGGGTGCTGGCTGCATTTTTATTTCCATCTACTGTATCTGCTTTCATGCTGTTAGGGATGGGGTTGGGGTGGTTGGAGATATGTAAGCAAGTTTGCTGGAGCATGGGGGCGGGGTGAGCTGGATCATAATCCCCTCTAGGCTGGAAGGTAGAGATTAATTTTATTCAAAAAGGCAAAGGGCAGAACAGAGATACAGTGTCAAGCTATTAGGTAGGATGGTCCCCCCAGAACAGCTGCAGGAGTGGAACAGGCTTGCAGGCTATAATCGGGGGCATGGGCATGTGGCTATTCCCTACAACATGTTTGTGTTGGGGGGGGGGGGGGGGGGGGGCAGGAGCAATTTCTCAGTCTTAAGTTCTACTAAATCACCCCTGCAGACAAGGATGAAAGTGCAGAGAAAAATAGATAGGGTGCTACAATTCCTGTCAGCTACATGGTAGCGTGCTAATTTTGTTAAAAAAAATCAAAACTAAGCATTTATTTAAGGTTGAAATATTCTGTTTTGATCTTATCAGAACAGGACATTTTGATTTTTCATTTCAAAATGACTTTTTATTTTGAAATTTTATAGTATAAAATATTTTTAAATTATTTTTATATTATACCAATTACCAAATTGACAATTACCAGTTAGAATACCAACTGCCCAGAGTGTGAAAAGCAAGTATATAATTACCAAACCATTTATAATATTAACCACCACTTATTTCATAACAAAGTTAGACCTAACACTGAACTCACAGGCATTTCTGTCTGTGTCTCTAAGGTGGATTTGGAGGAACAAGTGCTGGGAAGATGCTTGGAGTTCCATTTTCTCTTTGCATCAACCTCCCTCTAGCATCTTAGCGAGACCTGCTTTGCACCTCCACCCCCCACATCAGATGAGGAGGTGCAAAGCAGGTCTCCCCCACCTGACCACTCACACTTTCTGGTGTACACTCCTGGTAGGGAAGACCCATCAAGAACCAAGGCCCAGAGGCACACATACTATATTTACATAAAGAAAAAAATAGAGAACTTCTTTGATTCTCAAAAGAGATTTGGGTTGATTTGTGTTTTGGATTAATGTTTGGTCTGATTCTTATTTAATGTATTTCAAACCCAGATTAAAAAGGAGGAGGGAGAAATAGGTGTGGCACATGATATGGGTTGCCTATGTGACTTTGTATGACAGCTCAACCAGTCAATGTGTCCATGAACACAAAGATCTGCAAGCTGGTTACTCAGATAGACATGTGAATCAGTTCCATCAGAGATCGGTCTCCTTTTCAAACACATTTAGACACAGAGTGTTTTGCAGTATGGCTATGGCAGATAGGCTCTATTTAACCCACTCCAGTGCCTGAGGACATACATTATGTGCTGTTATGACCGTAATCCCTACTCACCAATGGGAACAATTTAACAAGCATGGTCACTGGACTATATGGGAGATGTCAAGGCTGAATCCCCTCTCTGGCACTTCGAGTGCAGAAGGTGGAGGCCCGCAAGGATTTTAAAAATGAATACTTGCCACTCCAGGCTTGTATTACACTCCGAAGGTTACAGCTTCTCTCTGACCTTGGCTTGGTAAACGCTGCCACCACCCAAATGAAACAAAACCTCCTTTGAACCCAGGAAGGAGCACTTGGGAATTCCTCCCTGTGGGGTACCCTCAAGCCCTTTCCCCCCCCCCCCCCCCCCCCCCCCATGGAAGAGCTGAGAAAGAAAACAAAGGAAATTAGCCGTGGCTACCAGCTCATCAAACAACATGCACAAACCTCTTAGGACGCCAAGAATCGAATCCTGTTCTTAAAAAAGGTAAATTTTATTAAAAACAAAAAGAAAGGAAATACATTTGGAACAGGCTTTTTGCTAGATCTTAAAAGAAACAATTACAAAAATTAAGCATCAAGGTAGCTCTCTTGAGGTTCAGCTTAAAGGTTACAAGGAAAACAAAATCACCTGGAGTTAGCACTGGGGTTGAGGAGATTCACAAGCCAAAATAAAAAATAAATAAACTTAATCGCGTCTAGCTAAACATTCCTAATTTACTTACATATTTGGGGGGTTTCAAATAAGTAATTCTAGGTATGATCTGATGAATTTTCATAACTGGTTCAAGCCTTACACAGAATTCCTGCTTATAGCATTGCTGCTCCTTATCTCCTTCTCTGGAGAACAACAGACAAAGGGAAAGTTTCTATCCCATTTTAAAAAGTTCTAGCCTTCCCATTGGCTCTTTTGGTCAGGTGCCCACTCCTTTTCTTTTACCTGTTGGCTTGTTAACCCTTTACAGATAAAGCAAGCAGAGAACAGCTACCAAGGGGGATTTTACAGCTAACTGGCTGGCTGGGTGTCCATCAAAGGGAGCTATCCACCCACTTTATTTATCACAGGAGCATTGGAAAGAACATACTTCCAAATTCTGGTTGCACTGAAGCACCTGTATTTAAAAGGATCACGCCCAAGGTTAACAGGACCAGAATTCAACCTGCTCTAACAATAAAAACAAAAACTTTCCTTACTGATCCATTGTTAAACACAAGTCACTCAGGAAGGATACTGACCACCACCAAACAGAGTGTTCTTTTTGGAGTACTGAATGTTTTTTTCTTTGTTTGTTTTTCCCTTTCTCAACATGTCATTAAAAACAAGAAAAAACTGTCTTCCAGGTAAGTTTGTGTTCCTACCTGTCAACCTTGAAGGGACTCTTAAGGTCATGTTAGCATCTATTATCAAGCTCTTTTAGCGAGACAAAAGCCAACAAATTCCAAGTTAAAACTGAATCATATTCTTTCCCATTTTACACAGATATCGTAGAAAGGGTACACAGGTATTCTCTCATAAAAAGCTTTAACCTTTAGTACTAAAGAAGGTGAAATTTCAAATATGCCACATGCCAAGGGACAGCAAGCATGGAATTTCAGAATGAACTTTGAATTTTATAATTTAGCTGTCCACACTTGGTGCCATGACCACAGTATGTCATAAACATTTTAAATCCATAAATGGAGTGCTAGACTTTTTATTATTATTTTGTTTATTTTAAATAGCAATGAGAAAACATCCTGCATGGAACTGACTGAAATTTAATTTTGGTCTGTACATGACTAGAGACTCAGTTGAGACTGCTTCCTAAACTAAGGTCTAGATAGTTTCACTTTAATCTAACCATCATATTTCTAAGGCTGTGCATTGTTACTCTCTCTCAAGTGCTGACAAAACATTAAAATAGGGCTGGCAAAAATTAATTGGTATGTGGGATAATTGAAATGCTATAGTGGTGCAGCTGCATTTTTGGACATTTTTCAAGCTTACGATACAAGCACAGTTGCTTTGCTTAGCATGCTGTGGGATGGCACAGCTTGGCAAAACTTTAGGCTCTAAAATTAAAACATATTTCTTTCCTCCAGTGGATGCAGTTCTGTTCATATATACTGTAAACCCAAGCCTCCAGTGAAAAAGGTAAATCAGCATTCTGCAATAATATCCTTGCAACTAATGATTTCTTTGTGGCCAGTCTCTAACACTCATTCCATTGCTAAAAATTACCCTCTAGCTTTGCATTCTTCTGAAAAGAGTATTGAAACAACGCACAATGCCTGGAGAGTAATTTCAGCCAAAAATGTGGTTATTACAGATCACTGAACAAAATATTTTCCTTTGACTACTGTAATTCTAGCCAGTCAGTGAACCTAAATCAAATTGTGGGCATTATTACCATAAAGCTAATTTTCCCCCCGACAAAATACCTATACATAAATAGAGTAGAAAAATTCATATAAGCTGGTAATGCTTTTCTTCACATGTAATTACAGTGCTAGATGCATTATTTGAAGTAAGGACACCCTGACTTTGCATCCTTATTATTTAATAAAAAAACCACAGTTTCAATCATCTCAATAATATTTTTGCTATATTTCATTACCCTGAGGAGCGCTGGTGCCATAGGCTTATGCTTGACTTGAGCTTCGGAGCACAATTTAAAAAATGACAAAAAATGCACATGATGACCAATGAAGTTGATGTTTGTGGTAAACAAATACTTTCTAATTTTGTTCATGATAATTAGCACTGCTGTACACACACACACATGCGCACATGTGCACTCAAGGGGAACAATTACAGCTGTGTAAAATATCCGCAATGAAACCAAAATCCAAATGAAACTCAACTGGTTTTGGACTTGCTTAAAAGCTCAAAATTCAGACCTGATTTATCTAAATGTTTACTAAGTTGGGTAAATGTCTGAAAAAACTATTAAACTAGCTTAAAATATATGAGATTTAAAACCAAATTTGAGGTTCTTTTTATTTGACTCTGTCTTTTGAGCCTTTGAGCTGTCCTCTGCTTTTCTCTACAAACATGAAGAAAGAAAGAAAGAAAGAAAGAAAGAAAGAAAGAAAGAAAGAAAGAAAGAAAGAAAGAAAGAAAGAAAGAAAGAAAGAAAGAAAGCTGAGATTCTACCATAATCACTTGTCTTCAGGAACTGGGACTTTAAGTAAAACATCTAATATTGTGAGACTCAAGAAAAGAATTGCAAGAGCTGACAGAACTGAAAGGAGGCAGAACACCTGCTCCACTGAAGATCAACTTCTCATGGATCTAGAGCGGAGGAGACCAGATGCCTAATCTTTGGAAATGTAGAGATGAGTTTGCCATTGCAGACATAATAAAAGAGAAGGGAGCATCTTGGACTTTTTGGGGAAGAAAAACTGTTCCTGTGGACTGACTACTACTACTTATCTGTTCTTTTTTACTCATTCAGGATTGCCTATTCAGGTAGGGCAAGAAGCTGATTATAGGCCCATGAGCTCTGAAATGTTTTGATGATAATTCTGCCATCTCTGTCATGTGAGTATAGCAAAGAACCAGAGAAAGAGTCACTTCTAATAATGAACAAGGAAATTTAGGGATACCTCTATTTTCAGTGGTCTAATAAAAGATACTTTGTTCCTCTCTTACTCTTAGATTTAGCATCTTATCTTCACATTCTATAGGCAGGGCTGTCTTAGATGAAGATTTACCTATAAGGTTGGCAGTGTTGTCTGATCTGAGCAACTAAGCCATCTTGTTCAACTGACCTGTTCAGCAATGAGAGAAAACATTTTTTGGTAGAATATTAGCAATCTTTACTGTTTTCTGCCACTCCATTCCCTGTGGGTAGTGGAGGCTAGAAGCTAAATGCTTGAAACCATACTTTATTCCAAAAGTCTGGAATTTAGAGCTGGCAAGTTGACACAATAGCTAAAATAGTCCCAGCAGAGTGTGTCTCCTGTATCCAGGGGCGGCAGGTTTGTATAATTTTTGGTGGTGCCCAGAACAGGTCCAAGTCCCGCCCCCCCACACCTGCCCACACCTGGATACAGGAGACACCCCCCACACCTGCCTTGTAAGCCGATATATATTTTTAAAAATAATGTAAAAATGGACTGGAAACCGTAACATTTAACAGTTTCCCTATATTGCACAATGTGAGAGGGTGTGGGGGGATGAGGGCTCTGGCTGGGGGTGAGAGCTTTGGGGTGGGGCTGGGGATGAGGGATGTGGAAGGGGGTTCAGGGCTAGGGCTGAGGGTTGCGGTGTGGGGGGATAAGGGCTCTGGCTGGGGATGAGGGTTTTGGGAGGGGCTCAGGGCTAGGGCAGAGGGTTGGGGTGCAGAGGTGAGGGTTGTGGAGTAGGGCCGGGGATGAGGGGTTCACGATGCAGGAGGGGGCTCAGGGCTGGGGTAGAGGGTTGGAGTTGGGGGGGGGGAGGGCTCTGGCTAGGGGTGTGGGCTCTGGGGTGGGGCTGGGGATGAGGAGTTTGGGGTGCAAGCAGGCTGCCCTGGGCCTGGGGCCAGAGAGGAGGACTCCACCATCCCCCCCCTCCAGCCATCGCCCCTGGCAGCACAGTCACCTGGCACTGTCGCTGCACGTGCTCCTAGGTGCTGGTTCCTCTCAGGTCCAGGAAGCCCCCTCACCTCCTCTGTGTTGGGTGTCGGGTGGGGGAGGGCTGCCATCACATGTGCGCCTCCTCCCCTAGAGGGAGCACAGCACGAAGCAGCAGGGCAGCTGCTCACTGCCCAGGGTGCAGGCAGGGATGCTCTGGGGGAGGCACACGGGGGTGGCAGGCAGGGCCGGGGGAAGAGACCCGGCCCCAAACATTGGTGGAGCCGGGCCCCCAGGCCTTGAATTTGCTGGAGCACAGGCACCATGGGCCTATATAACACACCGCCCCTACCTGTTTCCTTTCAAAGGGTGCAGCACGCAATGCTGAACAGCAGAGGTGATTTCACATATTTCCTACTTTGTCTCCTTTGTCTGGAATTGCTAGCATTGAGAATGGTCCTAGGCTGGAGCAGACTATTTCTTGGCCATTGTGCTTAGCCTGCATGGGTATAAAAGTGAGGGAGAAGCCACTTTAAACACTCTTCACTAGAACTGGTCAAATTTCAGAATTTCTGTTCCAAAGAACAGTAGAATATTTCAGAAAATAATAATAAAAAAATTCTGATTCTAAACAAAAACGTGAAGTTTCCAGTTTTCCTGCAGAAAGGAAATTTGAAAATTTTGTTTTTGAAAAAATAGAAGAGTTTTGTTTTGTTTTTTTAAACAAACATAGTAGGTGGTTCCTCTGACTGCCCTGCCCTGGAGCAGTCTAGGGAGTCCCCTAGAGTCAGGAAGTCCCCTACTGCAGAGCAGGAAGCTAAAAGCCCTGAAAATCTCATCTCAGGCTGGGGTTCTCAGGACTTCTAGGTACTCATCTGTGCAAATGAGAGCTTGGCAACTCCAGCAGGGGCTTCCAGGCTCCCTGCCATGAAGCTGAAAGCCTCAAAGTCCTGTCTGTGCAATAGGGATCCTATAAGCCCAGGGATTTCCTGCCTTGAGGCACGTCACATGGTGGGGCATGGCAGAGCACTGGACCCTGGAAGCTTGCACTCCTATGAGCCCGTTAAGCAAGCTGGCAGGAAACCAGAAAGGTTTTTGACAGAATCCTGCCTGTGGTTTGTCAGAAGTTCATTGGACCCAATAAGTTTACACAAAACATTTTAGGTTCAAAATTGGTATTTTCCGATGAAAACCTATTTGTCAAAAGAATTCTTGGACAATTGTACTCTCCACCCACTTGCCCACCTCAGCTGGGCACAATTTAGATAGATGGAAAGCAAAGGGGAGCAATTGTTTTGGAAGGCACAAAGAATGGAAGTTCTCCTAAGACTTACACTGATAAACCCCCAGCAGAATGCTATTTCTTCTTCACTGACAGCAAAATAACTCATCAAATCTTTACAAAGAACACCAAAATAAACTGCGAAAAATAACAGTGCTTCATATGTTTTGCAAGTTTTTAAAGACTATATTGCACTGATTTCTAATGCAAAATGAAAGAACAAAGCCTGATTACCTAAAACTATCCTAGTCAGAAAATCAAATCCAGGAAACTTCAGTTAACAGGAATGTAAATCAGACACTAGTTCATGCTATTCATATGCACTCTGAGTCATTACACTGTGTTTGTAAGCATGGAATGATTATCTATGTCATCAGACCAATATTGTGTTCTAGACAAGCACTGAGGATGAGCTATGAAGCAATATTGCATGAAGTCAGATTTTAATTGTGAAATGGACTTCAGCTTTCAGTCAGCTAAATCTATAGTCACTACAGTAGACTTTTTTATAGTTATTTGGTATTCATATTAGAGACTTTGCTACTCAACAATAGGAACTGGGAACTCTTTTAATGTGTAGTTTTCAAAACATTGATGATTTTGAGATCCTTCTTGTAATACTTTATGCAAGTGCACACGCACACAGTTAGATAAAATACACAGGCACCAAGGATCTAAATGACACTAAGTAATATCTTCAGGAGACAAGTGATCAGCTGGAGCTGTGAATTAAAAAGTTAGGTGACAAATCAAATGACAGCACTAAAGGATAATTTAGCTGCAGGACATTCTAGCTTCACAAATTGAATGTCACCATTTAAGTTTCAACTCTGATCTGGTTGATGAATATCAGCTATTCAGTTAGGGCTTTTGCACAGATACGGATGTCAGATAAAGATGTGGGGAGCAATGAAACTGACATCTCTGGTTAGTTGTTTATTAAACAATCGAGTCAGTTTTAACTTTTACTATAGCAGAACCAACAGAATAAAATGATCATTTATTTATACCACCCCACCCTCCCAAACCCTCTCTTTTTGGGGAGTCAGTGACTCTTTATGAATCAAATTCAATTTATGTCAAAACAGTCTAAATCTCACAGTGTTCATAACTTAGGTACTATAAATATATGTCTCAGAAGCTATGTCATATATATGTCTCTGGATAGAATACATTTATTTACTTATTGCTTGAATTGTTCTTGCCTCCCACGCCTTGTAGTTCCCATTTCTCCTGGGTATTTTTTACTTGTGTGTAGATTTTTAAATCTGGAAACTGAGAGAACAATGTTAAGAAGAAATTGAGATAAGGAACTGAAATATGCAGAAGAAACTACCTAACTACAAAGACTAGAAAAGTCACCAAAACATAAACATGATGATGGCAAACAGGTATAAGGTACAGACCATGAAATGTGTTCAAAAGACTGAGTGTTAGAATCATCAGTCCCATTCTGTAATAGGCTATTCCCAGGTAAGGTTGCCAACTTTCTAACTGCACAAAACCAAACACCCTTGCTCTGCCCCCTGCCCCACCCCTTCCCGAGACCCCAAACCTGCTCAACCCCCCCGTCGCTCACTCACCCCAACCTCACTCACTTTTACCGGGCTGGGGCAGGGAGTTGGGATGTGAGAGGGGGTGAGGCTTCCAGATGGGGGTGCAGGCTCTGAGGTGGGGCCAGGGATAAGGGGTTTGGAATGCAGGAGGTGGTTCTGGGCTGGGTGGTGAGGCCGAGAGGTTCAGGGTGTAGGAGGGGGCTCTGGGCTGGGGCAGGGGTTGAGGGCTCCAGCTTGAGGTGCAGACTCTGGGGTGGGGCCAGGGATGAGGGGTTTGGGGTACAGAAGGGGGCTCCAGGCTAGGGCTGAGGGGTTCAGAGTGTGGGAGGGGGCTCTTGGCTGCAGTAGGGGGTTGGGGTGAGAGAGGGGGTGCAGACTACATCTGGGAGTGTGGGCTCTGGGGTGGGGGTGGGGATGAGGGATTTGGAGTGTGGGAGGGGGCTCAGGGCTGGGGCAGAGGGTTGGGGTGCAGGTAGGATTGCCAACTTTCTAATTGTATAAAACCGAACACCCCTACCCCGCCCCCTGCACTGCCCCTTCCCTGAGGCCTCACCCCCCACTCAGTCCATTCCCCCTCCCTCCATCTCTCTCTCTCTCTCCCCCCCCCCTTTCACTGGGCTGGGGTAGGGGGTTGGGGTGCAGGAGGCGGTGAGGGCTCTGGGGTGGGGCCAGAGATGAGGAGTTTGGGGTGCAGGAGGAGGATCCAGGCTGGGGGGGTGGGGCCGAGGGGTTCAGAGTACAGGAGGGGGTGCTGGGCTGGGGCAGGGGTTTGGGGTACAGGAGGGGCCTCAGGGCTGGGGCAAGGGGTTGGGACGTAGGAAGGAGTTCGGGGTACAGCTCCGGCTGGGCGATGCTTACCTCAGGCGGCTCCTGGAAGCGGCTGGCATGCCCAGATCCTAGGCGGAGGGGACAGGTGGGGAGCCGGTGCTGTGGGCAGGGGCAGCGTGCGGAGTCCCCTTGGCTGCCCCTGCACCTAGTAGCTGGACATGACGGCCGCTTCCGGGAGCTGTGTGGTGCCAGAGCAGGCAGGGAGCCTACCTTAGCCATGCTGTGGCACCAACCGGACTTTTAGTGTCCCACTCAGCGGTGCTGACGGAGCCACCAGGGTCCCTTTTGACCAGGCGTTCCAGTTGTAAACAGGCCGCCTGGCAACCCTATTCCCAGGAATAACAGATGCAGAACATCTCCTGGGCTCGTATCTCTGGGCTCCTTTATCTGGGCCATGTAGCCCTTCCAAATTTTAGACAGAAGGAAAAGCTCATAACCTTCCATTTCAACAAAATTGATTTCCAGGAGCATAGTATTCCTAGTCACCCAAGCTACAAAAATAAATCTTCGTTTAGGTCTATGTTGGTAAAGGCATCCTCAATGTATAGGGAATCCTCTGTGTAGCCATTTTTCAGCCTTTCACACTGTCTGTGAAAGAGTTGGGCCTTGGAAGAAAATATAAGGAATGAGATTTAATAGAGGGATATTTAATTTAGCAAACAAAGGTTTGATGAGATCTAATGGCTGTGAACTGATGCTAAACATACTGAGGCTAGAGTCCAAAAGTTTAACGTGAGGTTAATTAAACACTGGAACTACCTACATTAGGGATGGGGGGGTTTCTCCATCAAAGTCTTCAATTCAAGGTTGCATGACTTTCTAAAACATATGCTATAGCTCAAATGGATGGTCCCTTGATTCAGAAGTAACTTGGTGAAAATCTATGGCCTGTGCTATGTAGATAGCCCGACTAGATGATCATAATGGTCCCTGCTAGCCTTAAAAAAATCTGTGAACTGACTGGTAAACATCAGTGACCTACACAACCATGAATATGTAATTTATTCATTCCTCTGTAATGTTTCCATTTTGTACCACTTCTAAGACCTTTGGCACTGAACCTTCCTTGATCTACTCTGTCAGAATCGGGGAGGTACCATAGGTTTTAAAGGGAAAGAAGATGGGTTTAGACAAAAATAGGTTTAGAAACTTCATCCACTTCAGAACATGCACTTGGGGACCTGAACACATCCTTAGTCTGCTTGCTATTTCCAGAGACTGATTTGGCATTGTCAGAACAGCAGAAGCTCCCAAAACCATGTAAGCCAAGAAAATAAAATTGCTTATCTCAGCTAGATCTCTGTTTGAGAGAATGGTTTGTGTCAAGAAGTCTCTTTGTAGCTAAGAGCTGACTGTTTTTCTTGGAAGCATTGACTTAGAGCTAACTGGAGGATAACAATTCCATTTCATTGCAACTTTGGAGATTTCAAAATTTGGTTTTATTGTGTATTGGAACAAAACCTTGCAAACGTTTTCATATAAATAATAATTGTGTCAAAATGTCCATTTTGGGATTTTCAGGAAGAGAAGTAGGATGTGGCATTGACCAAGATTCATGTCTCTCTTTTATCTGATTCAGTTCAGAGCTTTTCACTCCAGATCAAACAGAGCAGGGACTTACATAATAATGGCCATACTGTGTCAGACCAATGAATCTGAACCTGGATCTCCCACATCCCAGACCACCTAATCCACTGGTGGGCTGCCAGATACTTTGTTTACATTTGCACAGCAGCCCACAGCTCCCAGTGGCCGCAGTTCACTGTTCCTGGCCAATGGGAGCTGCAGGAAGTAGTGTGGGCTGCAGGGACTTGCTGGCCACCGCTTCCCGCAGCTCCCATTGGCCGGGAACGGTGAACTGCAGCAATTGGGAACTGTGGGAAGCAGCACGGGCCACAGGGATGTGCTGGCTGCTGCTTCCCACAGCTCCCATTGGTCGGGAACGGCAAACCGCAGCCACTGGGAGTTGCGGGCAGCCATGCAAATGTAAACAAACTATCTGGAGGCCCGCCAGTGGATTACCCTGAGGGGCCACGAGGCCCGTGGGCCGCAGGTTTCCCACCACTCTTACAGAGTGCGAGAAAGTCTCTCAAAAACCTTCACAATGAAATCTTCATCAAAACTTATCCATCTACATGAAACATTTTGTTTTAACAAAACAGTGTATTTTGACAAAGTTTCATTTTGTCAAATGTTCCATTTAAATGGCCAAAATAAGTACAGTGCCACATTAGGTCATACTAAATATCATGAGGACTATATAAAAAAAGTTCAGTTTATAATGTTATGTACATACATTGTTTAGCAAAGCATGTGGAGATTGCAAAAAGGGTGGGTCAATGCTCCTTTAACCCTCCCAGGCTTCCCACCCATAAAGGGTCAGGCAACATGTCATCTCTGGTTGCAACACTGGCCACTACCCTTGAATGTGAATGCGTCTGATTTAAGACCATGGATATATAACACAAGAAACAAAGGGCCTGATTCTCCTCGCAGTGACACAGGAGTAATTCCACTAAAGTCAATGAAGCTCCACTAGTGTAATACCAGTGTGTGAGATGAAAGTCAGCTTCTCAGTTCAGACTTTTGTTTGTAGATTTTCCCCTTTTCTCCCCTCCCACTTTGTTCCCACTAAGCAAGAAGCAAGTTTGCATATACTGTATTGCACATAAATTTCTATTCAGTGCAGTGTTCATCCCTTCATAAACAATGCACTAGTAGGTTGTCTGGATAAAATAAAAAGGATATTGCCAAAATTGCATTACATTATTCTTCTACCTCAGTTTTATAGTAAAAAAGACTGTTTAATGATGTAAAATATAAGCCCTGTAATTCAGTATTAGTACAGCTATTCTTGGAATAGTTCTTAATAGGGTCATTGTAAAATCGTAGATGTACTTTACCATGCATCAGTACAATTTGTATCTGTTTAATGACCAAGGGTTAAAAATAATATAATACTAATTTTAACTAGGAACTGTAGATAGTAATGATGAGTTATATATAGAACGAACAAAAATAATTTAATTATAGGCACAATTTGAAGCTATATTTTTGTGAAGCAATCACAGAATAATCACAGAATTACATTCAGTAATAGTTCTCATAATAATTCATGTTGTATTTACCGAAAATTGGCCAATTTCTGTTCTCAGTTACATACATAATTTCATTTGGGTTTCACACGTGTAACATAAGATTCCTATTATAATATATATTCACTGTGGACTCCATTGTGCCAATAGGATTCAGCCCATGCTGGGGAAACAGAGCCACATAATCACTGGGCAGCTCAGCAGAGTATTGTGCCTCAGGCCTCGGTCCTGCAAACAGGTATATACATTGAGTTCAATGTAGGGTCACAAGATAGCAACTGTGAAAAATTGGGACAGGAAGTGGGGGGTAATAGGTGCCTACACAAGACAAAGCCCCAAATATCAGGACTGTCCCTATAAAATCAGGACAACTGGTCACCCTAGTTAAATGGGACTACTCGTGTATGTGAAGTTAGGCATACATGTGTTTTCAGAACTGCGGCTCAATCTCCCCTGAGCCCTCCTGTGTGTATGGGCAGTGTTCAGGCTCCACTACAAATCAGGTTCTATCCCTACTGAAGATATAAAACTTTGTTTCAAGCCCAACAATGTGGTAAGATATTGTACTTTTACACTGTGGATTTTTTATGCACAGAAAAGCTGTTTCAACCGTTTCACAACTTTTCTCACCACGAGTGCTTCCTGATGGTCAGGCATAGCACAGCAGCTCTCTCCCCATCAGATACTTTTTGCTGATGGCCACTTTGAGCCTGCAGTGATCTGCCTCTTCCTGTGAGTTTGACCTCAAGCCAGGTCACTTTACAGACTCTCCTCTTCCAGGGTAGTCAACAAACAAAAAACAAGGGAAATTAACACAAATAAAGAGTCCACAGGTAATAGAGGGGAATGGTTTCCTCTCAAAGCATGTCAACAACTGGCCCTCCCTTTCCTCAGGGAGGGCCTGTCAAGCAGCAGTTGTCTGGGGAGCTCCTGTCTGCAGGTTCTGACCGCTGAAGTTCTGCTCTCCTTCCTAGTGTGTCTCCACTGAGCTGGAGCTCTCCCTCTTAAGCTCCTCCTTCCAAGCCTGACATTTCTCATAAGTGCCACAGAGAAGAGCTAGCTGAGCCAACATTAGCTCATTTAACCCCATGTTGTTCAGTGTGGGGTTTGTATCCCCTATCACATGGGCCCATGGCTGAATCTTACCATCTTTCACCGAAGGCAGGGGTAATTTGCTGAAGAGATTCAAAATGAGAGGGAGCTCTTTGAAACTACTTTGAAGTGTGGAATGTTAAAAGTAGTTCCACAGATTGAACAGCATGCAGAGGAACAGCAGCATGAAGGTGAGATGGTGTAAGGAGCATGATGAACATAGTTTAGCATATAATTGCAATTTACAAATGGAGCTTAGTCTCCACCACCAAATACATTTATATATATTATTCATTAAAAGTTTGACCTGATTTACCATTTTTATTCATTTTTAGTAGTATCGTACTCTGCAGGTAGACCCAATAAAATCTGTGAGACTATATAGAGAGTAAGGTGCTATTCATTGGAAGTAAGGGTGTGAGACTCTACATACCTTGTCATGGGGCCAGTACTCCCCCCCCCACCCATCATCCTGGGGAGCAGGGCACGGGTGTGGTAGCCCTGCTGTTAAGTCAATATGGGTGTGCTCAGCCACAGGGCTGCGTAGTCCAATGGCCCGAGTCGACAGAACTCCCCTTGTCTTCAGAGAAGCACAACCCAATAGCCAGAGTCAGTAGGACTCCCCTTGTCGGCAGGGAAGTATGGCCCAATGGCCAGGTCAATAGAAGGGTAGTGTGGCCTAGTGGCTGGAGTCAATATACTGTCCTCAAATGCAGGGTAGTGTGGCCTAGTGGCCGGCAGCTGGAAGCCATGACGAGGGGTGTGGCAGATTCAGTAGGGGGGCCCAGGCCTGCCCGACTCCACCAGGCCCTGACCCAGGGCCCTAACCGTGGCGGCATGTTCCACCACTGGTTCAGCGGGGAATCCCACCGAAACATGCTGACCTCATGAGAGTGGGAGGTACCACTTGCTCACCCTCCCTGGGTCACTTCCTACCAGCTTTCCTGCATGCGGTACATAGGGCATTAAGGCCTTTAGGGTCCTCGGTTCAGGACGCTCCCTGGGGTTCCGATGACGGCAGGCCTCTGGTCCAGAGTCTTTGGCTCCCATAGGTAAGGGCAGTAATGGCTCCTGGGCTGGAGCCTCTACCAAGCATCCCTCCTTCGCAGTCAGCCAGACTGAGCTATGCTGTTCCCTTTTATATTGCAGCAGCAGTTGGAGCATGCCCAGCAGGGTCGAGGGGGCATGGCTTCTGCTGCTAAGAGCCCTGCCTTAACCCCTTCCGCTCCAGTGCAGGGCCAGTCCACTCCATCACATACTTAAATAACTAGTATAGCTCCCACCTTTGCTTCCATACTCTGCACTGCAAATAAAACTATGGATTAGAGTGACAAAGACAAGATAATTATTTCTCCTAACCTTAAGTACAGAAAACTAACAATGTAAGTCCTATTCTTCTTATCTGTGCTTCAGTAATTCCTAATGAACAAACTCATCTAGAAAAGAGTTGAAGAAAAATTGGGTTTTTTTTCCAGCCTCTTTCATAGTTAAGGTTTCTCAAGGCCCTTTAAAAAACAATTTACATAACAGTGGAAGAGCT
The DNA here is from genome assembly GCA_003942145.1 of Platysternon megacephalum. Lineage (NCBI taxonomy): Eukaryota > Metazoa > Chordata > Testudines > Platysternidae > Platysternon > Platysternon megacephalum. The sequence continues at coordinate 23,589,956 of QXTE01000003.1, forward strand.
GAGAGAGTGTGTAATCACAATGGACAGAGTTTATGAGTTCAACAATTGTTCATACCTAACCTTGGGCTGAGAAGCTGTTTCCTAATGTCAGTACTGAGTGTGACTTCCATGGCAGAATAAGACTGCAATCTACTTAATCTGGATGCCACTATGTCTAGCAGCTGAGAGGGGAAACAAACCTAGAAGAAAGAGGTGACATTTCAAGAGCCACTGAGTGATTTGTTAGAATTGGTTAAGTTGCATATTATCTGACATGGAAAATAGGGACTTATCTCTATGTACATCGTGGCTTGATTAAGCTTTTAATATTTATTGTTTTTAAAAGTCTTAACATTTTAATTAACAAAACACTTCAGTGTGTTTCTGCAAGGTACCATGCATGAGAAACTATCATTTCTAAAGACTGATTAATTAATTTATATTGGTCATGCGGTATGGAAGATACTACACAAACAAATAAAGAGACATATTCCCTGTTCTGGAGGGCTCATAATGTTAATGGACAATGTACAAATGAAGGGGAGGTAAAGGGATAGAACAGAAATGAAAGTAGTGAAGTTTAGCATGTCTTCTAAACACAGGAAAGATAATGGAGCAAATAATTAAGCAATCAATTTGCAAACATCTAGAACAGTGGTTTTCAAACACTTTTTTCTGGTGACTCAGTTGAAGAAAATTGTTGATGCCCGTGACCCAACAGAGCTGAGGATGAGGGGTTTGGGGTGTGGGAGGGGGCTCTGAGCTGGGGCAGAGGGTTGTGGTGTGGGAGGGGGTCAGGGCTCTGGGCTGGGGGTTCAGGATCTGGGGTGGGGATGAGGGGTTTGGGGTGCAGGAGAGGGGTCTGGGTTTGGGGGGGCTCAGGACTGGGCAGGGGATTGGGGCACAGGGTTGGGGTGCAAGGTTATCTCAGGTGGCTCCCGGTCAGCGGCTCTGCGGGGGTGGTAAGGCAGGCTTCCTGCCTGTCCTGGCACCGCAGACCGTGCTGCACCCCGGAAGCAGCCAGCAGCAGTTGCAGCTCCTAGCCGGAGGCACACAAGCGGCTCTGCATGGCGCACAGCCTTTGTCCGCAGGCACTGTCCTCCTCAGCTCCCATTGGCTGGGAACACCGGTGCTCAGGGCAGGGGCAGTGCGCGGAGCTCTGTGGTTCCCCCGCCTACGAGCCGGACCTGCTGCTGGCCACCACCTGGGCGCAGCGCAGTGTCAGAACAGGAAGGAACTAGCCTGCCTTAGCTGGGCAGCACCACTGCTGGGACTTTTAACGACCCGGTCGGCGGTGCTGACCAGAGCCACCGTGACCCAGTGCCTTACATTCCGCAACCTAGTACTGGGTTGCGAACCGCAGTTTGAAAACCACTGATCTAGAAGATAACAGTCAGCATAGATTTGTCAAAAACAAAGAGTCAAACCAACCTGATAGCTTTTTTTGACAGGATAATAAGCCTTGAGGAAGCAGGGGAAGCGGTAGACACGGTATATCTTGATTTTAGTAAAGATTTTGAAACTGTCCCGCATGACCTTTTCATAAATAAACTCAGGAAATACAACCTAGATGGAGATACTATAAGGTGGGTTCAAAAGTGGTTGGAAAACCGTTCCCACAGAATAGTTATCAGTGGTTCACAGTCATGCTGGAAGGGCATAACAAGTGGGGTCCTGCAGGGATCAGTTCTGTGTCCAGTTCTGTTCAATATCTTCATCAATGATTTTTGATGATGGCATACAGACTTCTCTTATAAAATTTGTGAATGATACCAAGCTGGGAGGGGTTGCAAGTGCTTTGGAGGATAGGATTAAAATTCAAAATGATCTGGACAAACTGGAGAAATGGTCTTAAGTAAATAGGATGAAATTCAATAAGGACAATTGCAAAGTACTCCACTTAGGATGGAACAATCAGTTGCACACATACAAAATGGGAAATGACTGCCTAGGAAGGAATACTGTGGTAATTGATCTGGGGGTCATAGTGGACCACAAGCTAAATATGAGTCAACAGTGTAACGCTGCTGCAAAAAAAGCGAACATCATTCTCAGATGTATTAGCAGGAGTATTGTAAGCAAGACATGAGATGTAATTCTTCCGCTCTACTCCGTGCTGATTAGGCCTCAACTGGAGTATTGTGTCCAGTTCTGGATGCCACATTTCAGGAAAGATGTGGACAAATTGAGAAAGTCCAGAGAAGAGCAACAAAAATGATTAAAGGTCTAGAAAACATGACCTATGAGGGAAGATGAAAAAAATTGGATTTGTCTAGTCTGGAACAGAGAAGACTGAGAGGGGACATGATGAGTTTTCAAGTATGTAAAAAGTCGTTCCAAGGAGGAGGAAGAAAAATTGTCTGAGGATAGGACAAGAAGCAATGGGCTTAAATTGCAGCAAAGGAGGTTTAGGTTGGACATTAAGAAAAACTTCCTAACTCTCACAGTGGTTAAGCACTGGAATAAATTGCCCAAGGAGGTTGTGGAATCTCCATCATTGGAGATTTTTAAGAGCAGATTAAACAAACACCAGTCAGAAATGGTCTAGATAATTAGTCCTGCCACGAGTGCAGGGGACTGGACTAGATGCCCTCTTGAGGTCCCTTCTAGTTCTGCGATTCTATGATTCTGAAAAAAAAAAAGTTTTAATATTGATTTTATTCCATGGATAAATGGAAGTTATTCCTTGAAGCATATTGCATTAAGATGAGATGTTTTCATCATTCTGTGTAATACTACCTGCCAGTAATTCACTTGAATAGCCAGTGACCTCTACTTTGAACAGTAGTGACATTAGCTGTCCAACGTCCGATGCTTGCATTGAAATCCATTATCACTGACTCTTGCAACTGCTTGGAATCCCATTCAGGTCCCTTTCTAGAAGGGACAGTTTGTTTGTTTGTTTGTTTGTTTTTTTTAAGACACCAATTGTCAGTTACACTAAGGTCATTTTATCCCGCTTTGTAAAGGAGCCTTAGTGTAACTGACAATTGCAATTAAAAATGGATATAAATGAAAAAATAGGCCCCAAATATTTGTCCTTTACCCTACACGCATGCTGTCCGTCTAAACAGCTACTACTTCCTCTGCTCCTGTGTGTGTTACTCAAGTCTGAGATATTGTACATAGATCAAATATGATTGCAGAGTATAGCTATTAGTATTTCTTTAGTTGTGTTAAAATAACTTTTCAGTCATGAATGACTAGCTAAAGAATGCAGCACACACATTTAAGAATAACAGCATACTGACGCAAATTTCACATTGTCTGCACTATGAAATCTTACAGTATTGTTAGCAATTACTTGCATTTTGAAGAAGTTATCTTAAGATTTGGTCATCAAGTTATAGCAGCAAATTAGCTTTGATAATTATACATAATAAGGCTGTATAATGCAACTCAGATAATGGGATTTTAATTTACCAATCCATCTTGTGAACAAGTACAAGAGATAGCAGTCGGCAGCCACACTGCTTTACACAGCTTTAGTACTAGTTGTATTCTCTATGTTTGTCTGCCCACCCGTGGGGCTCTTCTTTATGCAATCCCACCAGGAAAACAGATTTTGCTTTCATTTCAGAGACCTATTAAAATTCATTCAGACAAAGATGAGTTATGTCTTTTTAATTGTTTCAGTTTTCCTGTCTAAAAAACACAGAAAAACCACTGTACACACAAACAGTGGAACCACCTAGCTCTCAAGAGAGTCCCCTCCTTTCCAGTTTCTGACTCTAAACATTAGCCTTCTCTTTTTTCACAGGTGATTTACCTTGTTGTGTCCCTTTCATGAGGCACAATAGGCTTTCATTATTACACACACTATTAGATAAAATAACAAGCCACGTCTGAAATACATACTTGATGGTTTAATGGCAGGAAGAGATACCACAGTATGTCAATAACAACAGCTTACCTTCTGTGCCAGCTTCTGTCAATGGCAGAAAATCATAAGCTATTAGAAGAATATTTCTATGCATTATGTGGAAATAAAATAAATAAATAAATAAAATAGGTGCCTATTGTAATTTGATTAAGTTGCATACAATACTTCCAAGTTCATTGGTTAGATGGGTCAACCTCAGGGTTCAAGTAACCACTCATTCAGTGTCTAATATAATTTCTACATCACAGCAAATCTACAAAGTTTAAACTTTTATTTGCTTCTGAAAAGATAATCCTCTAAACAACTATATGGTGGAACTGTGTGGAAACTGGAATTTCCATGATTTTCTAAATTCTTTTTCATCCTGAACTGGCACAAAAGAGTTTCAAAATTCCCCATGAAACATTTTTATTTTCAAAACTTTCCTTTGTGCCAAACATTTAGACTTTGACATTAGATTTTATATTATAATATATATTTGACTTTTTTTTTAAAAAGTCAGTTTGAAACGAAAAATTGAAGTGTTCCATTGTGAAAATATAAAAACAAAATGTTCTGACATTATTGAAAACACTTTGTTTTCATTTTTTTCTAAATGAAATGTCACCAGAATTGACATGTTCCTGCCAAAAGTTTTTATTTCAATGAAACATTTTCCAATGGAAAAATGTTTCATTGAAAAATTTTCAACTGGCTCTGCTCTGGTGGCAGTTTTTAATTTAACTACAAGTAGAAAGGTAGTAGTTGTTTTGATCAAACACAAAGAAGCCACACACAGGAGAAAGTTGAAGCAACTAAATATGATGCATAAAAAGATCCTAAAAATCAATGCTCCAAGGTTTCTAAAATAACTGAACTGTTTAGGTTGAAATTTTTCATTCTGTTCATCTAGCTCAGGCTAAATGTTTTTGGAAAGTTTCAGCTAAAATGGTTCAGTCATTTCCAAGGAAGAGATTAGGGTAAAATACATTGTTTTGCCAGTTATAACCGTTCTAGTGACCTTTTGTTGAAAAGTTCTAGTGCCTAAATACTTTGGAACAGGGAATTTAAATTTGGCACACAAGTGGTCTTCGTGTCAAGGATATGCCTTTTGCTGCTCCTGTGAAAATCAGCCAATATCTGGTGAAGTTATAAACCTTCAGAAAAATCTTATTTTGCAGATGATCAGTAGAAACTTTGGAGATTTTAGCTGTTGGACTGTAAGAAGATTCTGTCCTCATTGGGCATGCGCTAACTCCTCACACGTGCTAGAACTGACCAGACTGTGCATGCAACCAGGGGCATCTTGGGCATGGGTTCATGGGTTCAACTACACCCACATGAAACCAAAGGTGCAAAAACATGCAAACAGGAACTTCTCCTGGGCCAGTGCAGAGGGGAGGCCCCAAGTAGGGAGGGGATTGCAGAGTGAGCCCACCCTGCAGCAGTGGCTCCTGTCCCATGGGGCGGGGTCCAGCTCCCTGCTTTTGGCATTGCGACCTGAGGAAGGACTGGGCCAAACCTGAGTGGCACTGCAATCCTATGCATTGGTTTGCAAAACCATTCACTTAAATTTGGCCCAGCCACCCCTCTGCCAAGATGGAGAGGCAACTGGATTAAATCTGAGTAGCACTGCGACCCCATGTTCCAGGTTGCAACTCCTGGACCCAGGCCTAGCCCTGTGGGACAGGAGCCACCACTGTGGGTCAAGGGCCTCCCCTCTGCACTGGGCCAAGATTACAGTTGTGGTGCTGGGCCAGAAGCAATGAGACAGAATACTTCTTGGGCACAAGGCGGGTTGGAGTGTCTCACTTAGGGATCTCTGAGCAGGGAAGTTGCCTGTTTGTTTCTACTTCTATTCAGGGAAACAGGACTTGGCACATATTTTTGTGAACAAACAAGATTACATAAAGAATTTACCTGGCTCCATGCCATTGATTTCTCATCCAAATGGAAGCCTCCCTGCAAGGCCCTAAATTTGGGCTACTGCTCAGAGAGAAGTGCAACAGTATCAGTAATGAAGATAGGACCTCATTGTCACAGCCCAGCAGTTATCCTAAGCTAATTTTAATATTTGTAACATGTAGCTTAAAGTTCACTGTTTATATAGTACCGGTACATCTTGCTTTTAATAAATAAATTCAGAAGCAATAGAAATGCTATAAATACAGAAGCGTACATGCATAGACCCAACACTTCCTGGAATACGCTCAATCTTCAGCAGAATATAACCATGATTAAATGTTGTCTATTATCTGACAACAAGCCCTGTTTATTTTCCATTCACCATTCTGGTTATTTTCCATTCACCATTGTTCTGAATAATGATATCTGTTATGGGCTTTGGTAGTCATGAATTATTTGACATATAAAACTGCTGCTGTTCATTTTTACTGATAAGTGAGATGCTATATTTCACAAAATTTACAAGGTGAATATTTTCTTGTTAAATAGGATTGTGTGCATAACATTGTGTGTGGTTGCAATCCTTCTCCCATTGATTTCCAAGGCAGTTTTGCCATCTGATATTTAAAGAGAACAGAACCAGACCACATAATGGTGAAGTGCTTCATCTATAAGAAGCAATCCTGGTGTTTATAGAAATTATAGATGGACAAGACCTATTAGCTGGCCTAGTCCATCCCAACTATGTGGAAGGTTTCCAACCAGGAAGTTCTGTAGCTTACATTTTGCCAAGCCTTGAGTGTTAAAATTTAGGGAAAGCACATTCACACATACTTACAAATTAACTGAATCCTTCCTTTATAACCATCAGAGAACAGTTTATTTCTCCCAATATTTCAGTGCATCTTTACTTTTAATTGAGCACAACAATGTATTTATTAAACCTCACTTTATAAGACCTCTGTACTCTTGGAGGATATTCTGTTTACTGGCAATCAAGGCATTCAATATCATTTTCATTTCTTCTATACACCCAAAGAGGCCAATATTGGAATTTGGCTTGTACCATATACCAATGACTGGAATAGGTAGGTTTCTTATATTGTTCACTCAGATATTAAAATGTTTCTAAAGTGCTATTAATTTTTTAAAACAAAACAGACATATATAAAAAGTTACCACAAACTCAGAATAATAAGATAAAAAACAGCAGTTCTTGGAAGACATTAAAATGTCCTTCCAGAATAAAGAAGCCTGTTCTTGAATTTGAAATACAAATCTCAAAATAAAGTGAATGTGTTAAAGAAACTGTATTTATTCTCATATGATCATAGTAATTATTGAAAAAAACACCTAGAAGAGTCAGGTCATCCTGATCTTTCACCCTTAAATTCCATGAGTAGATCAAATAAGGCTTCTCATGTGAAAATTATCCCTATAAGGATGGGTTTACAAGATCAACCCCCAGGTTTCTCCCTGCAGCTCATTTCTACTGCTTGACCCAATCCAGTTTTAAGTGTTTCATATTGTTGATGATTGTTATTTATCTTACCCTAGTAGATAAAAAGCCCACAAAAAAGATCAGAACCCTGTTGTCCTAGACACAGAGACAGACCTTGCTCCAAAGAGTTTACAGTTTAAATAGACAAGACAGGCAAATGGTGGGAGAAAGAAAGTGTTATTATTCATGCTTTGCCGCTGGGGAACTATGGCACAGATGAATAAATTACTTGCTGAAGGAATAAAGAAATTCTGTGGCAGAGCTTTGCAAACACTGGGCCCAGATCGCCTGAGTCTGAGACCAGTGCCTGGACCAGAAGATCATCTTTTCTCTAAGATGCACATCCTGGAGCTTTCATCTCTTTCCTAGGGAGACTACTGTACAGAAGAAGATCTCACTTAGACTTTACTGTTGGAGTTTTCCCAATAATCTATTTATATTCGCTCTCTCTCTTTCTCAATATCATCTCTTTATTCCTAGTTAGATTCTCCGGTCCTAACAAATATTGGTTTCTCCCTTGATCTTTACACTCTTCTTAACAACATTTGCATTTTGTTATTATGTCCCATCTCAGTAATCTCTTAGCCAAGCAATACCTATTTAGTTTTCTTAGTGGTAGACTATCTTCTGATCTTGTGGCATAGGGAAGAGCTGTCAGGGCGATAACTCGCTCAGAAAGGGGAAGGAACAAGAAGAGACAGTCTGGTCCCAGTCCACTCCGCAGGCCAGCCTTCCTACCAGCTTCTATCCCTCAAAAGTGAGCCCTTAATCTTTTCTCACAAGACAATCACTTTAGCCACTAATACTTTTTTCCCTCAGATCCCTATACCTAATTGGTTATTCCATGTTTTTGGAGTTTGGTGCCCAGAAATTAGCACAAATAACCCAGGTGCAGTTGTGCCATCACCACAGAGAGAGGGAGTATTCTTTTCTTCATGCCACGCAGAGACCTCTGCATAAGTGGCCAAAAATTGTACTGAAGTATTTTGCTGCTATTCTAGACCACAAATTCAAACTCATGCCTTATTTACCATCCGCAATCACTTCTAAAAGCTTAATGGTCCCTTGTGTGGGGCAGACAGGCCCTTGAATGGTCCCAGAATATGAGAGTGAGAAAGGCAGCTTGAAGTCTCCTTTGCTCCCCCTTTTCCCCTCTACTTCTGCACTCAGCACAGGAACAGAGTAACAAAGAATCGGGGGCTAAGAGTATAGATTGCCAGGTAAACACTGTTGGAGGTGGTGGAGGACAGTGGTAGCCAGGAACTGGCGGTGTTTTCTCCCCTTTGAAATCTGCTCCCAGAGCAGTTTTCTCTAGGCCAATACACTTTCTCTCCTGAGTTTGGGTTAGAAAAAAGCTGAACTAAGAGCAGTGCACAAAGACTCTGCTTCTTTTTCAAAAGTTAAAGGAAGGTATCAGTTCATGATCTGCTTGGATTAAAGTCTCTGGGTGGGCTCAGCTGGAGGGCCTCCAGGGCTTTCAGCTGTAATAGCAAAATGTGGACAATTTAAACTAGTGCTAACAAGAGTCTAATGGAGTCCCTGAATCTGGAGCAACTGGGAAACATAATCAAACAAGGGTCTTCTTAACCCTTGAATTTCTGTCACAGCATCCACTGTCCCTCTCTTACTCTGTTTCAGTTGTGTAATTATCAACAATAATATAAAAAAGCATTAATTTAATTCTGCTCGAAGATGGAACAGCAGGCAGCCTGCTGAAACTACAATGAATGCTCCAGCAAACAGTGTAATGTTTATTTATTTACCATTTCTTTTGGACTGTCTGCTTTCCAATCTATACAAGGGACCTTGGAGGCTGTGTGTGTGTTTTAATGATCTCTGTGAAAAGGGTAACAAAACAGTCTGAAATAAGATGACTTAAAAAAAAAAGGCCTAAAATGAATGCAGCCTTTAGCTGTTCCACAGAGTAGTCCAATATCTGATTTAGAGGTAGGCAATTTGGAAACAAAAATGCATTTCACAAGCGAAGTGTGTTCAAAAATAATTAAAACCCAAAATAGCTTGGATTAAAAAAAAATGCTGCCAATTCCATCCCTCTGTCTTGCATCCCGTTTTTCAGTTAGTAATTGGAAAACAGATATTAGAGGAATATTGTGAATGTTGACAGACTTGATATACTACTTTTAAATTATTTTACTTTTAAGACCCCTAATATTGGAAGGAGGCTATTTGGAGGCAGGAGAAAATCAACTCTCAAAACAAATCAGCAACACTATTTAAATCCCAGCACTTCAAAATAGGCAAGCCCACCAATGACAACTTGAGGGGCTGCATTTGTTGTGATAATGCAATTCCATTCTTATGAGTTGGGATTGAATTACAAAGACTCTTGTTCTCTGAAATTGCTTGAAGAGATGGATTGTTGGTCATTTCTATTTGCTATTGATATGGAAGAAATCAAGCAGAAGAAAATGTGGAGGAAAGTGCAACATTCACAACTGTGGGATTAATCACCGGAGTGAGAGAGATGATAGTAAGCATTGGTCCAGCTCATTTAGATTTATGCTCCTCAATTAGAGACAGCCTGTGATACCCTTAGTTACACTGAATAGTGCTTATCTCCATGAGTGGTCCTTCAAGGGCTACTCTAGGAATGATGGAATCTCGTGTTGGTTTTGAAGACCCTTCACAGTTTATCCTATGCTACCATCATCTCTATTCACTATTAAAGTGTAATTTCCTGCATCTGATCAGCCAATGATGCCAGCCTTCATAGATCTCTTGTTAAATTTTCAATCAATCAACTTTGAGCTTTCTCCTGTGCTGCTCGTTCATGCTTGGGAATAGTTTTCCACAAAACATCTGCAAAGCCACCTCATAGTCCACCTTCAAATCCCTCCTTAAAAAAACCCCCAAAAATCCTTCCTTAAAAAAAAACCCAAAAACTTGACCACAGCACACCCGCAGCCCAACTGTTAACATTGCCTATCACATTGCCATCTGTCTCAATGTTTCCTTGTGTTCCTGTCTGTCTGTATCCACCTGTTGTCTCTTGTCTTATCTTTTTTTCTGTTTTTGTAGAGCAGCACCTAATCTGTGACCAGGGATCCTACAATATAAACAACAACAATGATATTCTGGTGAATTCACACCAGATCTATATAGAACAGTACTATCATTTCCCTACTCTTCCATGTGATCTTCTATATGTAAACATCCAAGAGTAGCATGACTTTTTTTTTCAAATGTCCCCTTACTATGAGCTCATATTTAGTTTGCTATCGCCCCTAGGTCTTTCTCAGACTTTTTAATACATTTATCTAGTCTGCAGGACACTGGATTATGCGATTCTCTCCATTGTGATCAATCACTTTTCTATGTGCCACTGTTTTTAAAAACAAAACGCTGGCAGCCTATTATTCTCTCAGATTCGCCAACGCCAAATAGCACATTCATCAATGTCTGCCCATATATAGTTATGCATGGTACTTTGTTATTTTTTATAGTATTTGTTGCTCAAGGTCATGATCAAACTAGATGTTCCTCAGCAAATGCAAACAACTGGAGGAAGCCTGTTTCTTTAGAACCCTCCTTCTGAGGGTCCATCCAGCTTTTTGAGAACAGCAACTGCAGTCTCTCAGAGAAATGTGTCTCAGATAGCAAATGGAAGAAAAATTCAAGTATCATATGAATACATTATATGCATAAATGAGCTTATTACTCTATATTGTCAACAGTCAATTCCATGTTGCTGCCAGGTTGTATTTTTCAGCTATCAAAGATAATGCTTTCTTAACAGGGGCAGCTCTATGTTTTTTCCTGCCCCAAGCACGGCAGGCAGGCGGCTTTCGGTGGGCAGTCCGCTGGACACGCGGATTCGGCGGCATGCCTGCAGGAGGTCCGCCGGTACCGCGCCATCGGCGTCCCCGCTGCCAAATTACCGCCGAAGCCACGGGCCCGGCAGACCTCCTGCAGGCAAGCTGCCGAAAGCCGCCTGCCTGCCGCCCTCACAGCAACCGGCAGGCTGCCCCCCGCGGCTTGCTGCCCCAGGCACGCGCTTGCTGCGCTGGTGCCTGGAGCCGCCCCTTTTTCTTAAATATAATTTTCTGTAATATACACAAGATATAGGCTTGATTTTGAACTAACAACAGTTTTACAGCAGTATAGCTTCACCTATTTNAGGATTCTTTGCTGCTTTTACAGATCCAGACTAACACGGCTACCCCTCTGATATTTTATTATTGTTTTCCTGAAAATATCTGGTGCAAGCGAATGGAAAATCAGGCTCCATATTTTCTACAGCTGATCAAATTATACATTGTTAACAAATTGTCCAAAGACTTTAGCCCATTTTTTCTGTTAGCAAGTCACTAGTGAACTGACCCTAAAAATTCTCCTTAGCGCTTTGTTACACACAGACTTTTTTTTATGCAAATAAATGTCAGGCTATGGGATACAGCAAAATGCTCACTTCGACTACCTGATAGTCAATCAATGGGAATACTTGTGTGCCTGAAATTACTCTCATATGTCTATGTGCTTCACTGGGTCAGAGTAATAGTTACAAGTAGAAATGCAGCCAGCGGCAATATCTTTAATAGAGCTGGTCAGAAATTTTTCAACTGAACCTTTTTTAATTGGAAAATGCCAGTTCACCAAGGAGGTTTCTCAGGTGCAGGATGGTCAAAACCAGAGGAAAAATTAATTAGAAACCAGCCAACACCAGAATAGCCAAAATCTGGTGGTTAGGGAACTTGCCTGGGATATGGGTGACTCAGGTTCAAGTTCCTGTTCTGCCTGATTCAGAATCGGTCTCTCCCTCTGGCCCAGTAAATGTTTAATTATGATACAAAGTGCAACAGCTCCAACAGAGTAAACTGAGAATTAGGGAGAGCAGCAATTTGAACTAGAGTCTCCCACATTTCTGAGAAGTATAAAATGTGTGTGGCTCAGGAGTGCAGTCCTCTGCAGGAAATCAAGCTCATCATAATCCTAGTCTTCTCTCCTGCTTCTCATGGCTGAATATAGTACAGCAAGTACACAAGGAATCATTGGGACTACTCACATCTTTAAGGTTAGTCATGAGCTTAAATTCCTCACTGGATTGGAACATAAGGCTACTACAAATATCTGTCACTTTTCAGCTAACAGTAAGAGTTACGAGAAAACTTACAGGAATTTGCAGAAAATGTTGTGGGCATTGTTTATGAGCATTTATGAGACCTTACAGGAAACGGAGTGCCTCAATGAAAATGATTTGGAGTGCACAACTTTCAGAAGATGGCCTTAAATTTTCCTGCAGTTTCTCATAATATTCTGTTCAGGAGACGGTCCAAGTCTGCGACTCATATTGAGAAATTTTAATAGTACTTTGTTTTCTCTGGATTATTACTGTCATTATATTATTATCTGTGCTAAAGAATGAATAAGACTTCTAGTCTCAGTTTGTCTGACTTTGCTGTTTACATTTTACTGTTTATTTCTTAAGCACCTGGCAAACAGGCTCTTATACGTGCATTGTAGCTGATAAGTGGAGTTTGCTTGGCATTTTTCCACATATTGATGTGGTGGACAGTCATGTCTGATATTACATCTTCATGAGAAGTCACACTTACCACAGGGCTATACAGTCTATAGCTCATTAACAAAGTTGGTAATACTAAAGGAGTCTTCATTGGCTATTTCATCTCAGGCTATATTGTAATGAATGTGAAAAAGAGAGATTTTGAATGGATACAGTGTAGATCATCATATGGATCTTGTAAAATCATTCTAATACTTGAGTACAAAATACACTGCACTTTTCAGTCATTAATTATTCTAAATTTAACATCAGAAAATATCTTTAAGGACCCAGGATACTGTTGGCACCCTCCACTTCTCCTACTAGGTGGAAGCCTTAGAAGTTAGGGATGTGTGGTTCAGCAGATATTAAAAGAGATAATGCTCAAAGTTCCTCAAAGGATAGCAAATTAAACCTAGTGTTTGGTAGTAACTTAGTCCTAGATCGTTCTCAAGGGACATCAGAAAGGTCTATTGCTATAGTACTTCTGAAGTACATTGATAAAGTAATAGAAAAGGAAAACCATCATGTAAATACTGAATTTAGGGAGCCCTGTAATCATTTGCTAGAAATGCATAGATACCATTCCTTCTTATAAATCTTTATTCAGAGCAATGGGGAACATAGAAGATACACAGTAGAATGATGAGATACTTCTAAAAGGTAGAGTTTGGTATGAATATGGTCAGAAGGCTTTTTATTTTATAAATATTGAAATGCTTATTACCTAAGTCTATATCTAGGTATTTTTATTAGGTACATCAGCATGAGTTGTTGAGTTGTGATTGGTTAGAAGTCACATTGTATTATTTCTGTTCCCTGGGCTCTTCCTGAAGGGGTGCTGTTCATGCCCAGCTTCCACTGAACTCAATAGGAAGTGACAACACTTAGTAGGGCCCTGATCTGAAGTGCACTGGAGTCAATGGAAAGACTCACAATGTCTTCAGCCGGCTTGAATGAGGCTGTTAGTACAAAGCACATGGTAGAATCAGGCCCGTAACCAGGTTCCTAATGAAATTTTTTATTAAATTCCAGTTTCACTCTTTTGTCCTATAAAACTCACACAAGTCATAGCAGATATGTTTTAAAAATCAAATGAATAGTCACAAAAGTTTGTGCATTGTCTCACCACTATTTAGCATTCCATCTAATATATTCACATTTTCATATATTAATCCCACACTGCAATATAAAGAATATTTTATATAATATAATGCATATTTTCCAAATGTGTTGAAATAAATATTCACCGTCTTACATTTTATGAATCATTAACTTATGCTATGCCTACACTTGTGAGCTAGGGATACAATTCCCAGCTCATGTAGACATTTGCACTGTTCTCATTGAGCTAGCATGCTAAAAACAGTAGTGTAGCTGGGATAGCACAGGCAGTGGTGAAAGGCAGCAGCAAATGGCAACACAGACGAGCTGTGCCGAGTACAAATGCACCAGACCCAGTAGGTACTTACTCAGCACAGCTAGCCTGTTTAGCCGCTCACCACCACCTGTGTTACCCCAGCTACTCTATTATTTTTAGCATGCTAGCTCAATAGGAGCTAGTGCGAGTACATCTACATGAGCTGGGAATCATACACCAGCTTAGAGAGTAGACATACCCTTTGATACACAATTTCAGTAAGGCAAACCAGACCTTCCCCATATGGGGGGCGGGGGCTGGGGGGAGTACTATCCTCTCAAGGTCTTCAAATGATCTTTTCCAACACTAATTCAATATTCTTCCATGCTGTCTTTCTTGACTAAATATTCTTCTGATCGGAAGATGTCACCTTGTATACATAGATGTATGGAAAATCCACCTCCTCAGTGTTGATCACCTTCCCCATTATGCATGTATAGAGTAGAAATGGTGACCACAGACTGCCTCCAGAGTGAGTTAAAACTGCATAGGAATAGCTCTAATCTATGTCACTGCCTAATGCCAGAGGAAAATCAGGATTACACTCCACTGCCTTCATTACCTCATACAGTAGGCCAGTGACTGTGCCTGGCCCAGGAGGTAGCTATGCCCCTCCACCAGCTTTAAGTCCCCTGCATAGGGAGGAATTGTCTTTTGGCATCTCCAGTTAATTCAGCCCCTCCCAATCCCTGAACAAACATTTCTGTTTTTTCTAGTTATGCAAATCAGCTTTAAACTCAGTTTAAATGGCCAGTCCAGGACAACCCAGTGCCCGGGAAACATCCAGTAGCTGTAAGGCTGCTGTGGCAGGTCATTCTTTTCCCACATCCTAGTGTATGGGTTGTGCAAAGGAAACCAGGGCACGTGTCCGGCCAATCCACAGCTGCAATAACAGTCCTCATGGTCCATTAGCAGGCTGCTCTATTTTATGCTGGAAATCTGTCAAGCGCCCGGTGGCCCCAAGATTCAGGGAATGTAAAGGTATCTTAGATGCCAAGCACAGTTTAGCTGGTTCAAAATATTTAGGCCTCCAGCTTTAAGTGCAAACCTTAAGTAAGTTGACAGTGTACCCTTGTTGCCAAGAAGGCTAATGGCATTTTGGGCTGTATAAGTAGGGGCATTGCCAGCAGATCCAGGGACGTGATCGTTCCCCTCTATTCGACATTGGTGAGGCCTCACCTGGAGTACTGTGTCCAGTTTTGGGCCCCACAGTACAAGAAGGATGTGGAAAAATTGGATAGAGTCCAGCGGAGGGCAACAAAAATGATTAGGGGGCTGGAGCACATGAGTTATGAGGAGAGGCTGAGGGAACTGGGATTGTTTAGTCTGCAGAAGAGAAGAATGAGGGGGGATTTGATAGCTGCTTTCAACTACCTGAAAGGGGGTTCCAAAGAGGATGGATCTAGACTGTTCTCAGTGGTACCAGATGACAGAACAAGGAGTAANGGTCGGTCCTGGGGCCGGTTTTGTTCAATATCTTCATTAATGATCTGGAGGATGGCGTGGACTGCACTCTCAGCAAATTTGCAGATGACACTAAACTGGGAGGAGTGGTAGATACGCTGGAGGGTAGGGATAGGATACAGAGGGACCTAGACAAATTAGAGGATTGGGCCAAAAGAAACCTGATGAGGTTCAACAAGGACAAGTGCAGAGTCCTGCACTTAGGACGGAAGAATCCCATGCACTGTTACAGACTAGGGACCGAGTGGCTAGGCAGCAGTTCTGCAGAAAAGGACCTAGGGGTTACGGTGGACGAGAAGCTGGATATGAGTCAACAGTGTGCCCTTGTTGCCAAGAAGGCTAACGGCATTTTGGGCTGTATAAGTAGGGGCATTGCCAGCAGATCGAGGGACGTGATCGTTCCCCTCTATTCGACATTGGTGAGGCCTCACCTGGAGTACTGTGTCCAGTTTTGGGCCCCACACTACAAGAAGGATGTGGAAAAATTGGAAAGAGTCCAGCGGAGGGCAACAAAAATGATTAGGGGGCTGGAGCACATGAGTTATGAGGAGAGGCTGAGGGAACTGGGATTGTTTAGTCTGCAGAAGAGAAGAATGAGGGGGGATTTGATAGCTGCTTTCAACTACCTGAAAGGGGGTTCCAAAGAGGATGGATCTAGACTGTTCTCAGTGGTACCAGATGACAGAACAAGGAGTAATGGTCTCAAGTTGCAGTGGGGGAGGTTTAGATTGGATATTAGGAAAAACTTTTTCACTAGGAGGGTGGTGAAGCACTGGAATGGGTTACCTAGGGAGGTGGTGGAATCTCCTTCCTTAGAGGATTTTAAGGTCAAGCTTGACAAAGCCCTGGCTGGGATGATTTAGTTGGGATTAGGTCCTGCTTTGAGCAGGGGGTTGGACTAAATGACCTCCTGAGGTCCCTTCCAACCCTGATATTCTATGATTCTATGCTTCTGTTTTATCAGTGACCAGATTTCCCCACCCCCCTCACTTTGTGTGTAATTACTCCCTCCTCTCATCTCCCATGGGGGTCTTAAATTTTTCAAGGCACTGTTACAATTATTAAAATTGGATATAAATTAGATATAAATGAATCTGTTTGATGAGCATTAAATCTAATTTATCTCAGTAACATGTCAGGTGATTTCTGTAAGGAATAATTCAGTAATGTTTTCATACATAATCACCAGCATAAATAACCTGCTTGGAGGTGATCGTCAACATATTCAATATATAATAAAAATAACACTTTTCATATTGTAAGTGATCCTCAAACACTGTCCAATCCTGCAAGATTTTGAGCATCTCCTGACAAGTGATGAGTGTCTAGTCAACTTCAGAAGCTACTATGTCAATTTCAATGGAATGCACACATTAACTAGTCAAGAAAGATGGGTTTATAGGTGAAGCCTACGGAATACAGTAAATGCTGCTTGTTTCTAATAAGCCTAATTGGCTAAAAGGCTACATATTAGTCATCATAGCTGAGGAGTTCCAATGCTGGCTATAACAGATTTTGTGAGCTTTGTGCCTCTGGGTAATTTTTACAGTATTGTGATCTTTAATTAGATAACACTCCCAGTGCTTCCATGTCCTGAGAGGTATTGCACATTCTTGATTTACATTTAACTTTTCCCTACACATAAAAACAAAACAGAAGGAGGATATTTAACATGACGTGATGGTATTTGCTGTTCAGTTTATTCATATAAACACAGTTTTGTTTGGTAATCCATATGCATGTCTAATTCATCCTGGCATGGAACCTTCTGAAATTAGACGAAGGTTTCTAACCATTAGAGGAGTGAAGTTCTGGAACAGCCTTCCAAGGGGAGTAGTGGGGGCAAAAGACATATCTGGCTTCAAGACTAAGCTTGATAAGTTTATGGAGGGGATGGTATGATGGGATAGCCTAATTTTGGCAATTAATTGATCTTTTATTATTAGCAGGTAAATATGCCCAATGGTCTGTGATGGGATGTTAGATAGGGTGGGATCTGAGTTACTAGCTTCACAAATGAATTTAGGTGCAGTCACACTGAGTATTGCCTTGCCTAACTTTTAGGTCCCCAGAAAACTACTGGGATTCAGAAACCTGAGATTGGTACCTAGGCTCCTGATACAATGAATGAAAAGAGATAGGAGTCTCAGAATGGGATTCACAAAAGCCAGCATGCTAGGCGGCTCTTTGCCTAAAATAACTAATGGGAGACCAAGCCAAGAGGTATGTGCTAAGCCCCGCCTCTCTCAAGAAGTTTGGCCCCAAAGTCTGGATTGCAAGGTGATGCATCCCTTGGGCTTGGGATTCTCACCTGTAAACCCTCTTGGTGTTAGACACCTATGCCAATTTAGCAAGAAGTTGTGGGTAGGGTAAGGAGGAGGATCTGCCTTATAACTAGACTGAAGGATCCCCACATCAGAATATCCCATAACCCAGTGGTTAGGGCACTCAGCTGAGAGTTGGCACTGATCAAATCCCTTCTTCTCAGATAGAAGTAGGACTTGAACCATGAGTGACCACTGGGATGAAAGTTATGAAGCAGATACTCCTCCCCCTTGGCCATCTTCTGCAAGTTCACCTGTAGGAGACTGAATCCAGTAGGCAAGGTCTGAGCATGCTTACTGCATGAAGCCCCACAGGTGACTTAGGCAGAGAAACACCTATCTTCCCCTGCTTTGTGCATTGCTCTGGTGTGGGGCTACAGTGTGCATGCACAGAAGTGGAAACATAGGCCCTTAGGAAATTTATACTACAAACATTTAGGCACTGAGTGAGTTTAGGCATCTACAATGTTCAAAAGCAACTGAGCAGGGATTCTGTGAATCCAGGTAGGTCCTGGGATTAGATGCTTAAAGTGTCAGATAGGTGTCTAGGTCCTTTTGTGAACCTAACCCCAAAAGTAAAAACTTGCAAACAAGGGGAAAAATGAAATCAAAAGTCCAAGTGAAAAACACTATGTGCGTGGTTTAAAAAATTACAATGATTAAAGATATAGGAGGCCATAAACGTCAATATTATTAGCAAGTCAAAAATTAGAGCGAGAGAAAGAGAGAGAGAGAGAGAGAGAGATTGCGCTAATTATTTGGGGTAGATAACTTTAGTCCTCAGTACAAACAATCTGTTCTAAATTATATGCACTTAGTCCTATTATACTTCAATAAGTATTTATTTGTATCACATGTAATTTTCATTAACTTAACAGGGAGAAGTTTCCATTACTTGCTATGGTTAAAAAAAAAAAAAAAAAAGCTTTCATTTATTTCCAGGTTATGATTCTTTTATTTTTTTTTTTTTCCTAATTTTTCTTTTTTTAAAAAAAAAAAAAAAAGCTTTCATTTAGTTCCAGGTTATGATTCTCTTGATCTCTCTTGTTGCCTAAGTCTTCATGATTTAAAAACAAACAAACGTTTTTTGTTTTAATTTTGAAAATATATACAAAATTGTTATGCTTTCAGAATAACTAAAGGGAAATTATGGACCAGAGCAGAGAGTCTAGACAAGTGCTATGTACCACTTAAGGCATATGTAAATCTTTGGGGCAAATCTATCTAGTGAACATAAAACCTAAGTCAACTGGGCTGTGTAATGGGTAGCTCCATAGGCAGGCTCTGGTGCAGAATTCCCTTGTCCTCCACTCTGTTATATAACTACCTCAAAGAAGGCTTGGGTGGACAGGAAATTCTGTAAATGCTTACACACCCAGACTTATCTCACTTGTGCCCTGTTTTACCCATGCCCATATCCTGCCACCTATCACTCTAGCAGAACTAAGCTCATCGCCACACAAACCTAAAACTCTTGCCCCAAAATCCTTAAATCTTGTCCTTCCTCCTTGTATCCTAGAACTGCACCAGTTCCAATGCCAAAGGAGACTCTGACTCTGGAGGCCAAAGTGAAGGAGTAGAACTTGACCCTCAAGAGGAGGGTAAGTGGAATATAGAGCCCTGCATGGGGTGGAACAGTACATGTCCCAATTTCATGGTAACTGCACCTGTATCCCCCACTCTGTGGTCCACTCCAGGAATGCCCAGTCAGGTCTTAGGTCTCCAGCAGTCTCTGGCTAGGGACCTTTGTACAGCTCCCTTCTGCCCAGGTCCTGTTCATTTGCTGGATCGGAAAGAAGGTTCTGAGCCAATCTAAACCCAGGTTTTTTTATTTCAAAAGCCTTTTTTTTGGTCTGTTGATTTCTGGTCTGGAAATCCCAGTTTAAACCAATATATATGCAAATCTCCTTAGAGGGTGGTACATTCTTGGCAGTGTTTACAACCTAAGTGATTCACCTTGTTTTTGGTTCCTGATTGTGGTAACTCTCCCTCCAGGAACTCCATACAATCCCTGGCTCACAGTGATATGTAAACATCATACAGTATGGTCCCCTAAGATATCTGATGGGATTGCAATAGCTGTCACACATGTATTGGAAGTTGGATGGAAATTTTCTGTGAAATGTTTTTGACAGAAAATATCAATTCAGCAAAGTGAAATGTTTCATGGAAACATATCAATTACAACAAAATGTTGTTTAGGAAAAAAAAACAAAAAAACACTGAGCATTGAGATACGGTTGAAACATTCCTTTTGGGAATCTGAAACAACTTTTCATCAAAATTTTGTTATTCTATAATAAAATGTAAAAGTCAAAATCAGAGCAAAATGTTTTGATATAATCAAAATTAACTGTTTCAGTCACCCCCCCCCTCCCTCCCTTTTTTTTATTTTGTTTATGGGAAATTTCAAAAGCTTTTTTGTTTATATTCCATTTTGGAATGGAAAAAATATCAAAGGTGCAGCATTTCCCATAAAATGGAAAATTCAGTCCCTGACCAGTTCTAGTTGAAATATTTACTCGTGGACCCTGAAAAAAGCCTAAGCATATGAAGTTGGTGCAGGGAAACATGATAGGGTTCAGAAGTGGGACTGGAAGCATAGGACCACAACTGTTGTACTCTGCAGGCTATATGTGGGGGAATGAGCAGATGTTCCATGTGATCATAGAAAGGGTCCCATGGGAGCTAGTCCACGGAGCACAAGGCTGTTTTTTGCACCTTCTTGTGCAGACTCCTGGGTTCTTGATGTCCCTGCCCAACAGAAACTCACCAACTACACTGCAGTCAGGTCATCCGAGCACAGAGAAGAGAAAGCAGGATCTGCCTCATGGAGTCAGTTGTAATCCTTGATATTATGTGAAGATCTCTGAGATAAAGAGAACAATGAAGTGAGACTCGCTGTGGCTGATGTACGGTTACAGGCAATGACAACATATAAATCTACTCAGATTATTTTTATTAGGGAATCAATTGTAAAAAGGACATTCTTTTTTCAGAAACCATTGAAAGGAGCATATGGGGGAAGCTCAGCTAATACTTCAGCCCATGCTCAGAACAGCAGCCAACAGTAATGCAGCTGCTCTGCATAAAACTTCGGGGTTACTAGAGAAGGTTCCTTCCCACCAAATCCTTCTTGCATCTCCTGCATAAAGACTGCTTGTTCAGGCTTTCGGTGGGGGGGAAGAAAGATTTGGACCTTACAAATTACACTGAAATTGATATATTTGTGTTTGGTTCAAAAGAAATAGGAAACTTGCTCAATTAGCTGGGTAAAATATGGATATTTAAAAATATTACAGACAATCTGACATTTATAACAAGTGTCCATTCTTGTCTGTAAGTACAAAGCTATTATTATAAATACAAAGACAAATTAATTAGGTAAAACGTCCATTAGAAAGACTTCTTGATCCAAAGGAAATTCTCCCCTGGTCCTTGCTATCTTACAAAACCTTATTCAAGGCCTATCCTCATGCCTTAGAAAAGGCCAGGAATATAAAGGAGAATTCCAACAATCCCCGAAGGTCACTAAATCAGGCTATCAGACCAAGATGGGACAAGGATATTCCAAAGTTGAAGGCTCTCATTGTGAGCAGCCCTTCACCAGCCTCTCTGTTTTAAACTGGTGCTACAGGAGAGAAAAGCATTATGTTGTTAATATTGTGTTACTTGACCTCAGCTAACCCAGATAGTCACAATGAGTATCATTTTTTATGCCAGCTTTCTCCAAAACTTTATGGTTTAGCAGGTTGAAATCTTTGTTTCCGCATATATCATTGTTTTGCATTGCATCACTATTGTTTTTAGCATTCATTCTCTCATTGTTAGGAAAGTTGCAGTGTGTGTATTATATGCTGTTAGAAATGTCAGTATAGATTTAGAGTAAAAATAATTGGCAAGTTTTTTTTCAAACCCAGCACTGTCTGGAAAATAACCATCCTTATATTTCAACTATAAATTGTGAAAACATGGGCTGCAGCCTTTCAGCACTTAAAATTTGCACTATAAAGCTAAAAACACCAAAAAAAACAAAAAAACCTTCTCATTTAAGTTAGACATTTTGCATGGTAAATCATTCTAGACAGTGTAAATTTGCTGCCCTTTTGTTTATTTTGAAAAGATAAAATAGTATATTATGGACGGAACTGGTAGCAATGCCTATAGTTCAGGTTGCCTAGCACTTTCTATCCTTAGTCCATGTTTTCATTTACTTATAACTATTCAGAATGAAGTTTATCAGGCTTACTTTCTGCCTCAGGAATAGAAGGGCCTTTTGCAGTCCTGGTGAAAATCCACTGAGATTTGGCTGAATTACAGGTCTCTGAAAATTATCAGTAAAGCTTGTTAGGGGCTTGCTGCTAAAATCTCTGAACGCTGAGCCTACTCTGAGCATGTTCTGTAGATCTCCCTACATGCTAACAGCACTGAGAATCCCAGTCTTCACTGACCTACACAGTACACACAGCGATCTAACTCTGCATAGGGGGATTCATCATCAACAGGCATCTTCAGCTCTGACCAATGAAAAAGTTAATTTTGTGCAACTCTTCACAGCCCTTATGATTGAGCAATGCCTCAAACTCCTACCCAAAAAACAGGCAAACATCATTCACTTGTTTTACAAATAAGGTAACTAAGAGGCTAAGCAAGGTTATTTCTCTGGCAGAGCTGGGAATAGAACTCAGGTCTCTAACCTGTTGAATCTCATCCACTTAGAATTGGCACATTCATTCCAAAAGGCAGCATGACTCGGTTTGGCTCTGCTGCCTGTAACCATAAGGCCATACTCATCTCAAGAGGCAGAAATAGAAAATGAAATTATGATTCCCATTGTCTAGCAAGTAGTTGTGTAAGTCACTGGCAAAGTGTGCATCACTTCCCTCTCTAGTGGCTATTAACAGATAAGAGCACAGCTTACTAGTGCTACCAGTTCCTCTTTTAGTTTGTGTGGTAAAGATGTCTGTGCTGTGGATGCAAAAAGCCTGGGCTCCAACACTGCTACTGACCTATGGTGGGTCCACATGATGGAACCTCTGCTATTCTGGGGGGGGGAGAAGGGGCTCCTTTTCCTATTTTGCTTAAAAAAACACCCTAGGAAATTGCAGAAAATATTAAAGGAATGTTAAGGTTGCAAATCACAGCACTCAGAATTTAAGATTTTCCAGAGTTACAGCTGCCTGTGCAATCCTAGCTTTTCCTCCTTGTGGACATGCATTATAATACAGTTTTAATTGCATGCTCACATACTATTCATTCTACAAGATCCTTTGCCTCATTCAGGTCACAGGATGAGAAATGAATACAGAAAAACAAGAGTTCTATACTGCTACACCCAGATGGGCATGCAGGATACAGAACTCAGAATTATCTTTATAAATAGGCACCTCTTATAGGAACTTTCACTGACTTCCTCCTGATACTCAGGTCATCAAATTACCTGGGGAGGTAAGATCACAATAAGAATGCACAGTCCTAAAACCAGCAATCATCTTATCACATCTCTACTCTAGAAGACGTTTTGCCATTCTACCTTTCATACTGATGTGCAGTTTCTCAGCTACATTTTAAACCCACTCTCTGACGTCTTATTTCTGACAGGTGGTTCAATTGCTCCAAGCTCAGAAAGGGGAGGGTGTGGGAAAGAGAGAAAGGCGCTGGTTGGATGATTAGTTACTGGGGGGGAGAGACAATAAAGGGATGGAAAGTGAGTTAAAAGGGCTAGTTTCATGAAGCTGAAATCAATTATGAGCCAAATAATCTGGGAGGAAGAATTTAAACAATTCCCCTTTTTTATAATTAAGAACACTTTACTAGATGCCCCAAAAACCCAATTGAGGAAGAAGGCTGTAGTGGATAAAAAAAACTGACCTGATTTATAGGGGAAGTGATGACAGCTATATATAGCAAATGGAAGAAAAGGGAAGTTGATATTAATTAATATAAATCAGAACCTAGGAATTGTAGAAAATTGATAAGGAAAGCAAAAGGGACACAAGGAGAAATCTATGGACAGAAAAGCTAAGGACAATAAAGAGGAGTTTTAAAGTACATTAGGAACAAAAAGAATTCTAACAGTGGTTCATTACTAGACGGAAATGGTAGAATTATCAATAATAATGCAGAAAAGTAACTTGATTACAGTCTATAAATATCTAAATAGGGAACAAATATTTAATAATGGGTTCTTCTATCATCCAGACGGGAATCATTGAGGGTAATTAACCATTAGAACAATTTACCAAGGGTCATAGTAGATTCTCCATCACTGTCAATTGGATATTTTTCTAAAAGGTTAGCTCTATAAATTATTTTAGGGGAGTTCTGTGGCCTATGCTATACAGGAGATCAGGCTAGATTATCACAAGGGTCCCTTCTGGCCTTGGAATCTATGAATCTAAGTAAAACTGGGTGGATTTTTTTGGCTGAATTTTTCTATTGGTGAAAAATGCAGATTCAGCAACATCAAAATGTTTCATGAACTGATGTCAGTTTCACCAAATATTTTTGGTCTGAGAAAAACAAAAAAAAACAAAAAAAACAAACACACACCTAACAAATAAATCTGAAGATACAGACAATCTCAAAACACATAATTTCAAAAATGTCAAAATGCAATGTTTTTAACAAAAAAAAAAATCTAATAACTTCAGTTGTGAAATGTCCTTTAACTTTATTATAAAAAAATTAAATGATCAAAATAAAAATGGAGTATTTTGATATGGTTGAAGTGACAGGTTTTGTCTAACTAGCGACCAGTTTTTTTCCAACATTTTGATTTGGTCAAAAATTTCACTTTCAGTTCAACACAAATTTTTTCCCCATAATTTTCAGTGAACAGATAAATCCATTATTCACAAAGCTCTAGGGGATGATTGCACCACCATATAGCATTATACTAGAAGATATTATGAGAACGGTCAGAAACCACAGGAAAAAAAGTTGAGCATTTCCCCCCGAAAAACAACCTGTGCTCGTGTTAAGCAGCCACTGTCATTTGTGTCTGTGTGATACTGTCACAACTGTGATCAGTCTACATGCAAGAGAGCTATTGGCAAGGCATTTTCCATGAGGGGCCTTCAGCTTTGGAATCCACTGCCCCCTTTGGATCAAATTATCCACTATTCACCTCCAGGGCATACTGCAAAGTCTGTCTGGTTTTGCAGACACTTACGTTAGTAATTAGTAATACTGTGAACACCAGCAGAACAGAGAAATGGTGTGACAAAGCCTCTAGTGCTGGCAGCAGTCAGTCAAGTCCATTTGCTTGAAAAGGATGCTAAGTGCTGTTACTTCTAGCTTCATTACCTTCCACTTCACCTACTTTCATCATGAAGAAAAACACAAACAGAGGGACTCATCCAATGCCCAGTGAAGACAGTGGTAGTGGTTTCTATTGAAATCAAATGGCTTTGGATCAGCCCACACTGAGGGTACGTCTACACTACGGGATTATTCCGAATTTACGGAATTCGATTTTATGAAACCGATTTTTTAAATTCGATGGTACGCGGCCACAGTAAGCGGATTAATTCGGCGGTGCGCGTCCATGCAGAAAGACTAGCGTCGAATTCCAGAGCGTTGCACTGTGGGTAGCTATCCCAGAGTTCCCGCAGTCCCCCCCGCCCATTGGAATTCTGGGTCGATATCCCAATGCCTGATGGGACAAAAAACATTGTCGCGGGCGGTTCTGGGAACATCCTCCCCCTCCCTACGTGAAAACAACGGAAGACAACCATTTCGCGCCTTTTTTCCTTGTTGAACTGAGCGGACGCCGTACCTCGGCAAGGATGGATCCCGCTCAGCTCAAGTTTGCAGTCATGAACATTGTAAACACCACGCGCATTATAGTGCAGTTTATGCTCAACCAGGACCAGAAAAGCCAGGCGAGGAGGAGGCGGCTACGGCAGCGCGGCGACGAGAGTGATGCGGACATGGACATGGACACAGAATTGTCTCGCGCCACGGGCCCCGGCGCTTTGGAGATCATGTTGGCAATGGGGCAGCTTCTTGCTGTGGAACGCCGATTCTGGGCCCGGGAAACAAGCACTGACTGGTGGGACCGCATAGTGCTGCAGGTGTGGGACGATTCCCAGTGGCTGCGAAACTTTCGCATGCGTAAGGGCACTTTCCTGGAACTTTGTGACTTGCTTTCCCCTGCCCTGACGCGCCAGAACACCAAGATGAGAGCAGCCCTCACAGTTGAGAAGCGAGTGGCGATAGCCCTGTGGAAGCTTGCAACACCGGACAGCTACCGGTCAGTCGGTAATCAGTTCGGAGTGGGAAAATCTACCGTGGGGGCTGCTGTCATGCAAGTAGCCAAAGCAATCGTTGAGCTGCTGCTAAAAAAGGTAGTGACGCTGGGAAATGTGCAGCTCATTGTGGATGGCTTTGCTGCAATGGGATTCCCTAACTGTGGTGGGGCGATAGATGGAACCCATATCCCGATCTTGGCACCGGAGCACCAGGGCAGCCAGTACATAAACCGCAAGGGGTACTTTTCTATGGTGCTGCAAGCAATGGTGGATCACAAGGGACGTTTCACCAACATCAACGTGGGATGGCCGGGAAGGGTTCATGACGCCCGCGTCTTCAGGAACACTAGTCTGTTTAAACGGCTGCAACAAGGGATTTACTTTCCAGACCGGAAAATTACCATTGGGGATGTTGAGATGCCCATCGTTATCCTTGGGGACCCAGCCTACCCCTTAATGCCGTGGCTCATGAAGCCATACACAGGCAGCCTGGACAGTAGTCAGGAGCGGTTCAACTACAGGCTGAGCAAGTGCAGGATGGTGGTAGAGTGTGCCTTTGGACGTTTAAAAGGTCGCTGGCGCTCGTTACTGACTCGCTCGGACCTCAGCCAAACCAACATCCCCATTGCTATTGCAGCTTGCTGTGTGCTCCACAATCTCTGTGAGAGCAAGGGGGAGACCTTTATGGCGGGGTGGGAGGCTGAGGCAAACCGCCTGGCCGCTGATTACGCGCAGCCAGACACCAGGGCGATTAGAAGAGCACACCAGGAAGCGGTGCGCATCAGAGAAGCTCTGAAAACAAGTTTCAGTGCTGCCCAGGCTCCTGTGTGAAAGTTCTGTTTGTTTGTCCCTGTTGAAAACCCGCCCACTTGATTCACTCATTCCCTGTAAGCAACCCACCCTTCCCCCTTCCCCCTTCGATCCCAGTTTTATTTAAAAAAAAATAAAGTCAGTGTCGTTTTCAAATTACAAATCAAGAACTTTTTATTAACGGGGGGTAATGAACATAGGGAGAGAAATAACCAGGTAGTCCGGGTGGGGTTTGGGAGGAGGGTAGGAGTGAAGGAACAGGGCAGGAACAACATTCAAAATAATGAGAGCCTTTTGCTCGGGCTCTCTAATGGGGTGGACTGGCAGGTTGCACGGAGCTTCCCCCCCCGCGTTCTTACACGTCGGGGTGAGGAGGCTACGGGACTTGGGGAGGGGGGAGGGCGGTTATAGAGGGGCTGCAGCGGCACCCGGTAATCCGGCAGCTGCCGTTCCTGGAGCTCCACCAGACGCCGGAGCATGTCTGTCTGATCACGCAGCAGCCCCAGCGTTGCATCCCGCCACTTCTCCTCTCGGGCGTCCCTCCTCTCCTCGCGTTCGTCCCTTCTCTCCTCACGTTCATCCCTTTTCTCCTCCCGTTGGTCCCTCATGTCCTCCCGCTGGTCCCTCTTCTCCTCACGGTCACTGGCCTCTTGACGGAATTTCAATACAGTCTCCTTCCAATCGTTAAAATTAGCTCTCTCATCCCGGGTCGACTGCATTATTTCCGAGAACATATCGTCTCGGGTGCGCCTCTTTCGCCTCCTTATCTGGGAGAGCCTTCGTGCTGGGGGCGGGAGGATGGAAGAATTTGCAGCTGCAGTAGGAGGGAAAAAAAGGAGAGAAGTATGTAAAAAGATACATTTTATAGAACAATGCTTATACTCTTTCACGGTGAACACTTTTCACATTACATAGCAATGTACAAGGTCGCTTTTTGCATCTTATATTGAGTGCCCGCGGCTTTGGTGTTAGAGATCACAGCAGACGCAGGGCCGGGCAACAGATTTCGGCTTGTATGCAGCCATGGTAAGCCATTGTCCTGCTGCTTCTGCATTAAATCAGCGCCCTCCTTTCCCATAGCAAGCAAAGCCCTTTACGTGCTGCGGTTTCCCTGTTACCGTGCAGCATCAGATAACATAACAACCACCCCCCACCCACCCATTCAATTCTGTGGGATGACCCCCTCCCCCCACCACGTGGCTGGTACCATGGAAGATCCATGCAGATCGCAAACTAGCCCCCCCATCCACTTCTGTGGGATGATCGCGTTACCCCTCCCCCCACCACGTGGCTGGTATCAGGGAAGACCCCTGCTAGCCAAACGCGAAAAACTCAGCGACATTATCCACCCCCTCCCCCCCGCCCGCTTGGCTAACTGCAGGGAAAGATTTCTTTTCAGCTACAGGCAAACAGCCCAGTAGGAACGGGGCCACCTCTGTCCCCCTAATTACATTCCCATATCTCAAACAGGTTACCCTGAACGATATCACTCTCCTGAGGATAACACAGCAAGATAAAGAGCGGATGTTGCTTGAATGCCAGCAAACACCGGGACCATACGCTGCCAAGCTTTGTCAAGCAATGATACCGGATTACTTGCTGCTAGCATGGCGCGGTCAAGTGTCCTACCATGGAGGACGGAATAAGGCTGCCCTGCCCAGAAACCTTCTGGAAAAGCTTTTGGAGTACCTCCAGGAGAGTTTCATGGAGATGTCCCTGGAGGATTTCAACTCCATCCCCAGACACGTTAACAGACTTTTCCAGTAGCTGTACTGGCCGCGAATGCATCCCAAGTCCCCAGGGCAAATTAATCATTAAACAAATACTTGTTTTAAACCATGTTTGAGATATTTGAAAAGGTTCACTCACCAGAGGTCCCTTCCAGGGGGTCTGCGATGCCGCCTTGGGAGGGTTCGGAGGGCACCTCTGTCAGGGTCAGAAAGAGCTCCTGGCTGTCGGGGAGAATGGAGCGCTGTGTGCTCTCCACAAGTTCGTCGTCCTCCTCCTCCTCCTCTTCCCCGTCCGCAGATTCGTCATGCAACGAAGACATTAACCCCTCCTCGGAGTCCACGCTCAGGGGTGGGGTAGTGGTGGCGGCCCCTCCGAGAATTGCATGCAGCTCATCGTAAAAGCGGCATGTCTGCGGCTCTGCCCCGGACCGTCCGTTGGCCTCCTTCGTCTTCTGATAGGCCTGTCGGAGCTCCTTCACCTTTATACGGCACTGAATGGAGTCCCGATTGTGGCCTCTCTCCATCATCCCCTTCGAGATCTTGTCAAAGATCTTTGCATTCCGTCTCTTGGAACGCAGTTCTGCGAGCACTGAATCCTCTCCCCATATGGCGATCAGATCCAGTATCTCGCGTGTGGTCCATGCTGGTGCTCGTTTGCGGTTGTCGGCCTGCATCGCTACCTGTGCTGTTCAGCTCTGTGTGGTCACCTGTGCTCACCAGGCTGGGCAGACAGGAAATGAAATTCAAAAGTTCGCGGGGCTTTTCCTGTCCAACTGCCCAGAGCATCCGAGTTTCGATTGCTGTCCAGAGCGGTCACAATGGTGCACTGTGGGATACCTCCCGGAGGCCAATACCTTCGAATTCCGTCCACACTAACCCTACTTCGAACCAGCAAGTTCGAATTCAGCGCTACTCCCCTCGTCGGAGAGGAGTACAGAAACCGATTTTAAGAGCCCTTTAAGTCGAAATAAATGGCCTCGTTGTGTGGACGGGTACAAGGTTAATTCGGTATAACGCTGCTAAATTCGAACTAACATCGTAGTGTAGACCAGGCCTGAGAGACTGAGGCATCACTTCCAGGGGCTGGGACAAAGTAGGATACACACATTATTAACTAAACAGGAAAAAAAATCCAATAGTTACTTTTCTTCTATTAATAGCACAAATCATTGTAGACAACACAGCTATTTATGACTCCCCATCCCCCCATACACTTTTGGCCTAAAGCAGAACCTGAATCAGAGCCACAACCATTTTTCCCTGATCCTTCCATCCTTAGCTGAGAAGAACACAGGAAAACCTTTCAGCCTCCTTCAATATTGGGTGACCGTGATCTCCTGCTTGCTTCTCAAATTCATGCTCAGCTGATTTCTTCACATAATAAGAACTTTGTGGCAGGACCCAGGGCATTTAGCAAGCAAATATACAATGACCTGACTGTGATCAGAGGTCACCTGCATATTCATGCTCTCATGCCCTTTGTGATTCTTCTACTGTAGATAGACTATTACTTTGAGACCATGATAAGCCATGATCACAACGTGGGTTGAATTTATATTCCATCATCAAATAAAGCTGAATAAAAAGTGGTTGTCGTAATAATTTCTCAGTTTCATGGGGGAATTTTTTGCTTTAAAAGTTTTAAGGATTTCTGGCAAAATAATAGCTTCATCAAGGTTAATTCTTTTACATGTTTAGGTACATTTCATAATAATTATGGAAATGATACATGACTGTCAATGATAATGATCTCATTAAATTGTTTTTTACGCTGGAGTAAAAAGCATTATGTTCAATCCACCAAAAAAAAGTATTTCATGCATTGACCCTTTGCTTCCTCTACTGCAGGGGATTAAAGAAATCTTTATGACATTTCATAAACTCAAAGTAGAGACCTCTTTTGAGCTAGCCATCAGCACTGACTTAGAGGGCTCTGGGATACACAATAGAGGGCAATTCAAGTCCCATTTTTCCTAGGCAGGAACAAATAAGAGTGCTGTGACCAGAGGTGAAAGTAAGCCGGTACGATCCGGTACAGCGTACCGGCAAAAGCCAGTATGCCGTGCCGGACTGGACCGGCTTCCGCGGCGGTGATTTAAAGGGCCCAGCCAGCAGCCGGGCTCAGGCAGTGATTTAAAAAGCCCGGTGCTCCTGCCACTGCAGGGAGCCCCGGGCCCTTTAAATCCCTGCCGGAGCTCCAGCAGCCGGGCTTGGGTGGGGATTTAAAAGGCCCGGAGCTCCGGCCGCTGCGGGGATCCCCGGGCCCTTTAAATCCCTGCCAGAACTCCGGCAGCCGGGCTCCCACGGTGATTTAAAGGGCCTGGAGCGCCACGGCGGCCGGAGCCCCGGGCCCTTTAATTCGCCCCTGAGCCCCGGGGCTCCCAGCCACCTCTGCAGCTGGTAGTTCTGGGGTGATTTAAAGGCCCTGGGGCTCCCAGCCACAGACGGAGCCCCAGGGCCTTTAAATCTTGAAAGGCCCCGTCTCTTCTGGTTGAGGACATGCCTCCTCCGGTTAAGGCCACACCCCCGCTCAGGACTCCGGAGTACCGGTAAGTCCTTTAAGTTACATTCACCCCTGGCTGTGACCAACAGAAGAAGAAAATGGGAAGAAGCAACAATAAACAGATGTCCAATTTTCCTTAGTGCAATCTGAAAATTATTAAAAAGTCATTAGTATGCAGACATGTGCTTCCATTTCCCCCATTTAGTTTCAAGACACACCAACATTTACATGTACTTCCTTGCAGACACCAAAATAAAGGACCTTGCATTTTCCACAAAATTATGAGTGTCATTTAAACCCTTAAATGTCCCAGTGAACATGTTTTGCATATGTACCTAATGAATCCAGTCTAGCTATGGCATTTCTACTGCACCTACCACTTTAGAAGACAAACACAATATCAAATGGACTGATTCAAATTTTGCGGGGGGGGGGGGAAGAGAGAGAGAATTTACAAATCTTACACTGTCTTCCTTCTTTTTCTATGTTGATATGACAGGTAAAATGAACATATATTTTGGGAACTAGTTTCAAATATTAAGAGGTGCACCATGTGTTTACTAAATTTTTAATAGTCTTTCAAATAAAATGGACTAGCAATCAAACTAATTGATTTCAAACAATCTGTGGAATGTAATCATCTCTGAAGAAAGAGCACATGATGTATAGTGAACCTTTCGGACTCACATACAAACTGCGCACATTTGAGATATTGGGAAACTAAGCACTTGAACTAAAACCACCAATCATAATTTAAACATTGATTTCAATCCATTTTAGATGCCCCATAGTGAATGAGTTAATCACCTTATTTTAACTAAAATAATTGTTTAAAATATTAAAATTGATAGTAACAATAGTATCATTGGCAAAATAAAATGGAGAAAAGTCAAACACTTTTGGTAATGACAGGGTTTTAGCAATTAAGTATGGTGAAACCAGGTTAGTTATCTAGTTCAAAAGACATGATACAATTAAACTTGAAGGGGTTTATTATTCATGCACACATGGTAACTTAAGACTTAGTTGTTTTAGACTATTTTTTTCAAAAACTATGCATGTAATGGGAAATGAGAAAGCAAACAGATGTTTGAACATACAAACGCATACAGAATTAATCTATGTATATCAGATGTAAATACACAGGAAAGTTTATATATTCACACATTTATAGGCCAAATAATGACACATTGGACATTTTCAATACATGTGAGGGCATAGCTGTTACTAGATCAAACACAAACTTAAAACACCCTTTGTGCCTTGATTATTAGGTTGATTTCATTTGCTTAAAAAAGAAGCAAATAAAACAAATAAAACCCTACAGTACACCTTATGCCACTATGAAAATTATACCAGAGAAAGAGGAGAAGGCTTAGAAGGACCTATCATTACAAAAGGATTTATAGAGTGGATAGCTCTATGAGTAGATTTTTAAAATACACTTCATTTGGTATCTTGATCTTAAATTGGACGTAGAGAAAGGATGGTTCTTATAAAACAAGAACTGGGCCAAACCACAATCTCTTATGGATGAAACAAAAATCTTTACTAAGATTCTGATTGGCTTCTTTCACTTACATGAAAACTTCCTTCTCTTCCCTGGCTCTTTCCCCTACCCGCTCTCTAACCCTGAACTTCAGTGAAGAATTATCAAGTACTTTACATATCCAGTCTCTCTCTTTGGCACAAGTTCTCCTTCATGATATTTTGAAAGAAAGACAATGGTGATCTCTAGGGTTTAGTGATTCCTCATTAAAACTACACTATTAAGTGTAAGTAGGACTGCATAGAATCATAGAACTGGAAGGGACATCGAGAGGTCATCTAGTCCAGTCCCCTGCACTCAAGACAGGACTAAGTATTATCTATACCATTTCTGACCGTTGTTTGTCCAACCTGCTCTTAAAAATCCCCAATGATGGAGATTCCACAATCTCCTTGGGCAATTTATTCCAGTGCTTAACCACTCTGACAGTTAGGAAGTTATTCCTAATGTCCAACCTAAACCTCCCTTGCTGCAATTTAGGCCCATTGCTTCTTGTCCTATCCTCAGAGGTTAAGAAGAACATTTTTTCTTCCTCCTCCTTGGAACAACATTTTATGTACTTGAAAACTGTTATGTCCCCTCTCAGTCTTCTCTTCTCCAGACTAAACAAACCCATTTTTTTCAATCTTCCCTCATAAGTCATATTTCTAGACCTTTAATCAATTTTGTTGCTCTTCTCTGGACTTTCTCCAATTTGTCCACATCTTTCCTGAAATGTGGCATCCAGAACTGGACACAATACTCCAGTTGAGGCCTAATCAGCATGGAGTAGAGAGGAAGAGTTACTTCCCATGTCTTGCTTACAATACTCCTCCTAATACATCCCAGAATGATTTTTGCTTTTTTTGCAACAGTGTTACACTGTTGACTCATAATTAGCTTGTGATCCATTATGGCCCCCAGATCCCTTTCCGCAGCACTCCTTCCTAGGCAGTCATTTCCCATTTTGTATGTGTGCAACTAATTGTTCCTTCCTAAGTGGAGTACTTTGCATTTGTCCTTATTGAATTTCATCCTATTTACTTCAGACCATTTCTCCAGTTTCTCCAGATCATTTTGAATTTTAATTCAATCCTCCAAAGGACTTGCAACGCCTCCCAGCTTGGTATAGTCCACAAACTTCATAACTGTACTCTCTATGCCAGGGGTCCCCAACACGGTGCCCGCGGGTGCCATGGCGCCCGCCGGGGCATCCATGTGCGCCCACCTACTGGCCACCGGAAAAGCAGCCGCTGAAATGCCACCGAGAAGCAGCAACATCAAGAAGTGCTACCGCCGAAATGCTGCCGAATTTCAGTGGCATTTTGGTGGCGATGCCTCTTGATGACGCTGCTTCACGGCGGCATTTTGGCAGCTGCTTGTCCAGCAGCCACAGTCCTCGGCGGCTAGTCGTCCGGCGCCCGCCCCACGGAAAAGGTTGGGGGACCACTGCTCTATGCCATTATCTAAATAATTGATTAAGATACTGAACAGAACTGGACCCAGTGCGGGACCCCACTCATTATGCCCTTCCACTGTGAACCACTGATACCACTACTCTCTGGGAATGATTTTCCAAGCAGTTATGCACCCACCTTATAGTAGCTCCATCTAGGTTGTATTTCCCTAGTTTGTTTATGAGAAGGTCATGCGAGACAGTATCAAAAGCCTTAATAAAATCAAGATATACCACATCTATCACTCCCCCCCCCCATCTACAAGGTTTGTTCCCCTGTCAAAGAAAGCTATCAGGTTTGTTTGACATGATTTGTTCTTGACAAATCCATGCTGACTGTTATTTATTACCTTATCTTCTAGATGTTTGCAAATTGGTTGCTTAATTATTTGCTCCATTATCTTTCTATACAGTACAGTAGTTAAACTGCCTGGTCTGTAATTCTCCAGGTTGTCCTTATTTCCCCTTTTATTGATGGGCACTATATTGGCCCTTTTCCAGTCTTCTGGAATGTCTTCCGTCTTCCATTACTTTTCAAAGATAATTGCTAATGGCTCAGATATCTCCTCAGTCAGCTCCTTGAGTATTCTAGGATGCATTTCATCAGGCCCTGGTGATTTGAAGACATCTAACTTCTCTAAGTCAGTGGTTCTCAAAGCCGGTCTGCTGCTTGTTCAGGGAAAGCCCCTGGCGGGCCAGGCCGGTTTGTTTACCTGCCGCGTCTGCAGGTTCGGCTGATCGCGGCTCCCACTGGCCATGGTTCACCGCTCCAGGCCAATGGGGGCTGCGGGAAGCGGCACGGGCTGAGGGATTTGCTGGCCGCCCTTCCAACAGCCCCCATTGGACTGGAGTGGTGAACCGTGGCCAGTGGGAGGCGCGATCGGACGAACCTGCGGACGGGGCAGGTAAAGAAATCAGCCCGGCCTGCCAGGGACTTTCCCTGAACAAGTGGCGGACCGGCTTTGAGAACCACTGGTCCAAGGAATTTTTGACTTGTTCTTTCCCTATTTTAGACTCTGATCCTACCTCATTTTCATAGGCATTCACTATGCTAGATGTCCAATCGCCACCAACCTTCTTGGTGAAAACCGAAACAAAGAATGATGATTGCTGATTTGATAAAGTATAGTGAAAAGACAGTAGTTACTAGAACTCTTATTTCCATCTGCTAATTCTGACTTCAAACAATGACCACCACCACCAGCATGTGGTTCAGGAGAGCATTCATGTAACACTAACGAGAGTAAAGAAATTGACAATAGAAGATTCAGTTATACAGACCCTATGAACCACAAGGCATCTATATCTGATCATTCTATTGTCACTTCCTTTGCTCTCATTAGTTGTGCACTAATGCCCTCCTGAACCCGGTCAGGTTTCAAAATGTCTGGTTGGGAATTTCGACCAGGTCAAATACACCTGGATGGAAGGGGAAGATCACAAGAAAAGCGGTAGAAGAGTGAAGGCACACACATAAATTGCAAATTTTCTTCTCCAGGAGCTCAAATGAGAAGACCCACAGGAGCCACTTCTCCCTTCACTCTCAGTGCTCCTTTGAAAAAGCAGGGAAGAGATGGGCCAGTGGCTTTGCAAGGGCGGCAGCGGGTGGGGGTGGTTGGGAAATCATGGCTGGCAGATAATTTTATTTTAACTAGTCTGAGCTCAGGTAATCATCTCCTCTTCCCTCATCTTCATACACCACCCAGCTATTTCCCTCATGCACTCCTTAGTGATTAATACATGAGCGCTTGTGCCTATTGGTAAGCAGTACTTGAAAGAGGAAGAGACACCTCCTTTCCCCAAGGCTGGGAAAAATATGTTCCCACTGAATCACAGCAGGAGTGGGGGAAGAAAGAAAAAGACCATAATGAGGTTAAAATCAAGGCTGGCCAGAACTGATGGGGCTGGGAATCCTCACCCCCACCCCAGCTCCATTATGCTGGACTTCAGGTAGGTATCAAGCAAGGAACACTTACAGATGGATAAGGGAGACACAGTTAACTTTCCTTTTCCTCCATCTTCCTAAATAAATAAATGAATGAATGTATAAAATAGAGGCTTAATTTACACCCCAACTAGATATGTGGGAGGAAAAATTCTAAGGACAGCCATACCTCTCCCTCCCACCTTTTTTGGTAGCAATTAATACACTAAAAATGAATATCAGATATGAGAACAGGCTTTTAGTCCCACTATCACTTATTCTGAGCATGAGCAAGCACTGGTACAGGAGAAAGAAATTTTGTGTTCTAGTGTAATTGTATGGCATTTGTAGCCTGTCTTGAGAATCGTATTAGCTGTAAATGGAGAAGCTATTGATTTTGTAAAAGGAGACAGATAGCTGCATTATATTTGAAGAGAAATAATCCTACTGTTAAAAACAGCTACTGCTATCCCAAACTGTTTTGCAAGCTGAGTTCTGCATTGATTTTAACAACAATATTTTGTTACAAGAAATCTCTGACTATCACCCAGCAGGCTGTGTATTTAAAAGAGAGATATTTGCGTAATACAGTATGAAGAAGGAATTGCACTGACACTAGACAGCCTCTGATTTTACATATAAAAAAGTAGATGCTTCAGCATAGCTTTAAAGTATTTCTGTGTTAAAAATTTAGTATTGAACAAAAAATTCTAAACTATCGGGATTAAATACCCAGATTCATTTTATCACATGTACAATTAAGCTTGTTTTTTCTCATGCGACAGAAGACTGTTTTCCTCAGAAGGAAATCCAAAAAGCTTGAAAGGCGTATACAGTAATATGTTTACATGACCAGTGTCTGCCAGCGATTCGTACGGGAAGTTCTGTTACATAAAAAAATGCATGAGAGATACCGATCTATTTGTTCATCATTTGGTACTATAGAATTAATCAGAAGGGAAACATTATAGACACTAGTTCTGTAAATGGAATATTCATTTTACAGATATTCCCCACTTGGCAAATACACAAACATGCTCTCATGCCACTGTCTTTCCAACCACTACCACTACCAAAAAAGCTATAATGGGAGGATGAATTCCCCATTGTCTCAACTTTTGGCAAAAGTGTGAGCCACTAAAAATGTGCATGTTAGAATTTAATTATATAAATAAAAAATTGAGATTTTATACATATATATATTTGTATATTGCTGCTCAGCTGTAGAGATATGATTGCTTTCCATAAGTATAGCTAAACACAGAACATGAAAAACTGATCTTATAAATTAGTAGAAACAAATGATAATTATTTCCATAAACATTTCCTAGTTCACGTAAATAGGTAGTCAAAATTTTATCATTGGGGAATATTGTTTAAATGTAATCACCAGGTTCTCCATTATAAAAATGAATGTGTCTCTAGTGGGTAATAGTAAATCTACAATATACATTAATATATCATTTTAAAATTAGAACAGCATGAGATCAAAGTCTTATTTCCTTCCTTTTGAAAAGCTTGCAAAGCTCTCAAGTCTAGGGCAAGTTTAATTCAAATCAGCAAAGATTGAAATAAATAAAGGTTCATCACAAATCTGGCCCTACGTATTTTTTTTTTTCATAGATGTGCAAAACATTAATTTGCTCCCAAACTGCCAAGTTTAACCAAGTTATATCTACCATGATCAAATCATTATGCACAGGGAAAGGATTTGGAGGAAGAACATTCATATTTAATGGACTTATTTTGCATTAGAAAGGTTTGGGGTGGAGGAGAATAATCTTTACAGAATCACCAGTCACCTCTATTGTAGGAGGAACAACCTGAAACAAACCAATTCATTTTACAGAGGAAATAAAAAAATTGTCAGATAATTTGCATTCTGCATTATTTCAAACCATTCAAAACCAGTGAACTAGAAGTGAAAGGCATCCAGTCTTTTATTCTTGAACTTCAGGTGAGGTTGGAAGTCTAATGCAGACAGAGAAAAACCGGATTTACTATATCTAAGTTTGCTAATGATGCTGCTTGCTGGGAAAAGTACCATTTATTTGGGTGGAAGTATACCCACACAATACACAATAGTTTCCAATGGCACTAGAAATTTCTACTACTCAGGGATCAGTGGAACCCAAGATGCCTGATGCCCAGAGCAAATACTGGAGTTCCAGAAGGCATGGTAGGAAGGAATGATCATTCTAATCCACCGGGAGGGAATCTTCCCCTCTGCACATCTATGGAATGGGCATGTCAGGTCTGCTTACCTACTTTCAGATGTTATCAGCTTCCCACAGTATTTATTTATAATGTAAACATTTCCATTCTTTATTTTTAGTTGCTTCTGGAGAAAAAAAATGGCAGAAGTGATCAATTATAAATTTGTACTAATTGAAAAAAACAGCTTAAAGCTGTTGCCAATCTTTTGGGATCTAATTAAAACCCCATCTCAGCTTGACTTCTTTGATATCACTGGAAAACACACTGCACTGTGTATCTGGATGTTTCCAGTGGTTGAGCATTGCATCCATCTGAGTCTAAATATGGGCTCTGGTTATATGCTGCAGAACCATGTGCACTTGTTCCCAGAAGTAGAATCATTGTGGAGGATGATTTCAAAGGCACTAAGGGATTTAGGAGCACAAGTCTGACAAAGGTGTTTTTGAAAATCTTTCCCTGTGACATTTTTGTAGTAATTACCAGCTCTAGTTATGTGAGATACTATTTCCCTTAAAACATGTTAGCAAGAGGTGTTCACGATGATGTATTTGCTGTCTGTCTATTTCCCTTGGCAGAGGCAACAGGAACCCAATATTAGGATTTGTTTTGAATTATGAACTGAAAATCTGGTGTATTGAGGACCATGTTGAAACTGCAAACCATCACTTTAAGAGTGTGTGGGGAGAGGCAGAGCTCCTAGTCCTCCCCATAGCTAAGGAACTCTATAGGGAACCATATGATGGAATCAGTCAGTCTGGAAAGAGCGAGCCTGGGGTGAATTGTGCCTGCCTTAGGAAGCAGCCTGTTTTGTCTCTTTCTGCTTTGGGGTTCTGTATTTGTATTTGGGATTGTAAGAAATAAAGTAGTGTTG
The DNA here is from genome assembly GCA_003942145.1 of Platysternon megacephalum. NCBI lineage: Eukaryota > Metazoa > Chordata > Testudines > Platysternidae > Platysternon > Platysternon megacephalum. The sequence continues at coordinate 23,629,226 of QXTE01000003.1, forward strand.
CATTGCAAGAGCATTTTATGGATTTATCTAACTTCTGTATGTGTATGGTATCAAAAAAAAAGTGTACATTTGCAGAGTCTTAACAACTTTTAGCCAGTTTGGTTCCTGCACATGTGAAACAATCAGTTGCAGATGCCAAACCTGAGCATAGTCTATCTTAGGTGATAACTCTTGGGTTATTTGAGAGAAAAGAGAGCTTTAGAAGTCGGGGTAGCTGAACAGTAGGATATTTGTTTATTCATAATTGATGCTTTGGTATAGTCAGTGGTTAACGTAGATTGAAACAGGTGGGCGAACTCTCACTAAACCAAGCAAAAAGAGGGTTACAATGGGGGGGGGAGGAGGGGAGGTGAGGGGTGGGGCACTACCACTTCCCAAACCAAGGAGAGAAGGAGGAGCATTGCCCCTGATCTAGCAGAAGGGGGGATGCACAACTCCCCGTCACCTTAACCCCAGATATTGTCTATCAGCCTGGGTAGTAAGTATTCAGAAGGGTAGGATTCTTTTCTTCTGCATTAGTACCACAGCTTCAGTTTTATAAACAGAGGAAATAACTTTCAGTAAATATTGAATTATTTATGGGTTGGGGAGATCATTTTATGAGCTGTTTATTTAATCTATTTCAAATACATTGTTACATTATCCATGTGCCCAATTCCATTTTCTGATATTCAGGTCTCTCTCATTTCTTCGATACTCCCAAACGTGGCTGCTTGCAGCAATAAATAATGTTACACTGATCTCATTCTCAATGGTAACCTAATGTGTGTCTGAGGTACTTTTAACCTGAAGTACTTTGAGTTTTCTGATGGCTCAGTGACTCCACTGGACTGAATTTTCACTCATTCTTCAATGTACAGTAGGCCTAACCAGTGAACTTTAGGAAGTTCGGAGCAGAACTTTGGCCAGAAATAGTTATTGAAAGCAGTAGCTCTTTACCTCTACTAAAGCATGTTCAGCTCAGATTTGGGCCACAAGTGTTGATGGCATTTCTCAGAGTTATCACCAAAAAAACCTCAAGCAATCCGGCACAACTGTGATTCTCTGCATAGGAGAGGCTGTTGTAAGGTCTGACTTCATTGACAGAAGTCTAGGAAGCATTCAGAGTGTCTGCCCATAATATTTCTTACTACTATTCCTAATGTTCCATCACACAACAAAAAGTGATGCTAAAAGCATATTATCAAACAATTTACAAGTAAAAAAAAGATAGCTATTTAAAAAATTCTACTATTCAAGAGCAAAGAAGTTAAGAATAAAAACGACTCCCTTCCTCCAAATATCCACTGTTTATTCATGATCCTATAATATTTTAGGTTTCAGAGTAGCAGCCGTGTTAGTCTGTATCCATAAAAAGAAGAGGAGTACTTGTGGCACCTTAGAGACTAACAAATTTATTTGAGCATAAGCTTTCGTGGGAAGTGGACTGTAGCCCACGAAAGCTTATGCTCAAATAAATTTGTTAGTCTCTAAGGTGCCACAAGTACTCCTGTTCTTTTTATAATATTTTACTGTTTCCTACCAATAGCAATACAAGTGAACAATATCTTGTTCCCTGTACTTTGCTGACATTAGATGACAATGGTAAAGACAGTAGAAAACCAAAACAAACACATCCATGTTAAAGCTAGCTCCAATTAAAGCACAGGAAAATGTCACTTTCTCCAGTGGATAAGGGTAAGTATGGGAAGAAAATTAATTTCAAGCTCCCAAGATAACTTTGTTCATTGTTTACAATGCAAAATAAAAAGGGGAAAGGGTACAGAGTGCTTGATGGGGAGAGCGGGAGCATGGTGTAAGATCGACCTCAAACAAACAAGTTTAGAGGCAAATCTTTCAATGTGAAAACTCACTTGCATCTTTTATTAATGTAACCCTTGTGCCAGGTGGAGTCAGTAGCAACAAAGGCCAGATTCCATATATAGGGGTTCCTCTTAACAACACAATACAGAACTGGCTCAAACCCCCACCAAATAACTTTTGAAAACTAAACACCACCCTTGGGTGCCTCTAAGAGGCAATACTTCTCCACTCACAAACATTGAGTCTGTGTATAACAAAAGGACAACTTCTACTAAAAGGGAAAGGGAACCCAACATTAATTTGGGAAAACACCACAACCATGATTCAGAAGCAGGTGCTGATAAGCAAACATATACCCCACAGTACACCGGGCAGTGTCCTTTGCCTCAGTTTCCCACCTTTCAATGTGTAAGTATGATGACTGACTGTCCCTTTAACACACCACTTCCCTTTCCAGTCATTGCACTCCACTCAGTCAGTTGTCCTTAGCCAGCAAAGACCTAGAGTTCATACGTAAGGCTAAGATTTTGTCACGGATATTTTCAGTAAAAGTCACGGACAGGTCCCAGCCATTAAAGAAAAATTCATGGAAGCGGTGACCTGTCCGTGATTTTACTAAAAATATCTGTGACAAAATAGGGATCTGCAAGTCCCCACATCACCCAAGATGGGGCAGCTACAGGGCAGCTGGGAGCTCCGGGGTCCCCCACTGAGGATTGGGTGTCTGAGTTCCAGGATCCTCCCCACACACACACACCCAGGGCAACGGGGACCTGCAGGGTACCCCCACCACTTGCAGTAGCTTGGAGTTCTGGGGGCCTCCACTGCCTCTGGTGGCAGGGATACCCTGCAGCTCCCTGCCCCCAAGAGTGGTGGGAGACCCTGCAGCGCCTGACTGCTGCAAGCTGAAGTCATGGAGGTCTCTGGAAGTCACGGATTCTGTTACTTCCACAATCTCCATGACTAAATCATAACCTTACTCATAGGTACATTCACATAGGTCCACCTCCCACCCCTGAATAGGGGGTTTCAAGTCATGCCTCTGCTGCCACTGCCACCTCTGGAGCTGGCTCACTGCTGCTGCTGCTCTCTCTGCCACCACTCACTGCCACTTCTGCAGTGCTGCATTCTGAAGTTCCCATAGTTAGCCCAGTTCTTAGTGATTTCATTGGATAGTGGGGAAAGCTCTGTGCTACCACCTCTTCATGGTCTTTTACTCCAACACTCTCTCAGGTCTAAGACTTAGCTCCTAGACCTGATCATCACAGATTTCAGCTGTAGGAATCACCGAATAGAAAGAAGAACTCCCCATTGAGTCCAATCAACTCTGTCTCTAAACACTGGAGATGATAGGGTCAAATGGTGTCTTGGACTCCTTAGGCAGAATCCATCCCATCAGAACTCATCCCCTGTCTCCATTCCCTCTTATCTTCACTGGGATTTGACATTGCTACCCCATGCTTAGCATGTGAGGTTCAGTTTAGGGTGACACCCTCAATCAGGGCATGCTAAGTACAGTTCTGCTGACCTACAAATAAGGATAACAACATTTCATTATCCATACATTCAATACTAAAGTTGTAACCCCAAACCAGCCAAAACTGATCACTTCAGCAAAACAGGTCTGTCTGCTGAACACCTAGGCAGAGTAGGTGTGTCTATGTAAATATGCTCTGCTCCTGAAGTCTTTTCCCCCAGTGCATCACTAGCTGTCAGAAGAGAGCTCTTTCAGACCCTGCTAACATTAACTACATTGAAGAGATAGGGTGAATTCAGTTCAAAAGCTAAAAGCAAATAGTACAAGAATGACATTTGCCAACGTGCATTACCTCATTTATGAAAAAGTTTCCATGCTTGCCACAAGATTGCGGCTCCAAGTGCGTATCTCCCTTCAGCTCAGAAATCTATGAAAGTTATTTAATGGCCAATACCCTTATGTACACTGAGTAATACTTTACTCCTTCACTAGTTCCATTGAATTCAATGGGATTATCTGTGTAGTAAGATTATATTCAATGAGAGTAGATGTATCAGATTCTGGCTCTAAGAGAGTTTGAGGCTACAGCACAGCAAAATAGATATAAATCAAGGCAGATGAGTTCATTAGACAGCAAAATCAAGCTGTTTTGCACTAGAATGATTATAACAGATGGATGAAAAAAATGGAGCAGAGGGGATCATGAAGAACATTGAAAAAAATCTTTCAAAAACATTGAAAACAGAAATGAGACTCTGAACTAAGGATATCAGAATATGACTCTCAATGATATGAGAAGGCAGTCCATGTTAGCACATAAATGTAATATATACAAAACACTACTGTGCCATGTACCTATACTTTTTTTCTCTTAATATGTTTTGATGGTTTAAGCTTCGGAGTCTTGTTCAAGGACTCTGCAATTACTCTGCCACTCAAAATCAGAGATTGAAAAATTAGATATTTTGGTCAGAGTTTTGCCTATTGTACATCAGTACATAATTACTGAAAACCAGTGTATAGTGATCTGGAAGCAACAGAAAAAAGCAAAAAACAACATTGAGTAAAAGAATGGACAACTGCTGTCCACAAAAACACATTTATTGATAAAATCTGTCTGTTTTTAGAGATATACCACAGCAATAGAAAGTAATTTAGGCACTCAGTGAACTGTGGTAGGAGCTGGAACAAATAATGTAACATTCAAAACTATAACACAAAATTTGGATCAGATTCTCATAGAAAATCAGGTTTAAAGTTCTGAACCAAAGCTCAGCAAAGTAAATGAGAGTCTTCCCATTAACTTTAAAAGACTTTGCTTTGGCTCTAAAGGATGTACAGTGTAAATTTGTGGGGGATGGGATTCTTTTTGTTGTTGCTTTTTTTCCCTAGAACTGGAGAGGTATCTCTTTAAAAGGTGTCAAAATTCACCAAGTGAGCCTGGACAGACTTATACACAGTACAAGAGACAAAAATACTTCAGACTGCATTTTGGAGATTCTCTTCTCTTCTCGTTCTCTTTCTTGGGTACTTTAAGATACTACATACTTAAAGAATCACTTACTTAAAGAGGCTATTTTGGAGGCTTCTCCACACTCAGTCCATCTGATTTCCTCTTTGTTTTTCAGCTCTTTTGCCAAGAGATTTTGTTGTTGTTACAGCCAAAAGATCAGATCCTCAGCTGGTGTTGATTGATGTCAATAGAGCAACACTGACATTGAGGATCTGGTATTTACACATATAATTCCAAATGACTTCAATATTTGTGTGTGCAAGTTAAACAGAGAGTACACTGGAGCTGGCGGTGTAATTTCCAGCTTAGGTAGACATACCCATGCTAGCTCTAATTCAGCTAGAATGCTAAAAATAGAAGTGTAGTCATGGATGTGCAAGGTGTGGGAGGGGCTAGCCACCCCAAATACATATGTATGGTCTCAGATGGGATCACGCTTGGGTCAGCTAACTCCTTGCGCCACCACAGCTATACTTCTATTGTAAGTACTCTAGCTCAATCAGAGTTAGCACAGATATGTCTACTCAGTCTGGAAATTACACTGCCAGCTCCAGTGTATTGATAGTGAGTGCTGAATTTGGCAGCCTTTAGTACTCAGTTTGTGCTCTCCCCTGTCCTGTTTTATAATAAAATCCATGATCTCGGGAACTCTATTCATGGATCTCCCCCATCTCTTTTACAATGCTTCTCTCCCAGCCTGTTATATTTGGATGCTGTTAATCTGACTGTGGGAAGATGGAAAAGTTTGGAGATCTTCATTCCCTCAACAAAATTTTAGTGTTCAAACAGTTAATATTTTTAAATAGTGGGAATACACTTATGTGTATGCTGATGGGTCTCGCCAGCACGTCACAAATTGCAATCGAGTTACTCCTTAAGCTACAAAGTGACAGTGAGGAGTCTGATGATGATGTCGACTCGCATAACGCATACAACACAAGATTGCTTGTGTCATTCACGGACATGCTTACCACAGTGGAATGCCACTTTTGGGCTCGAGAAACAAGCACTGAGTGGTGAGATCACATCATCATGCAAGTCTGGGATGATGAGCAGTGGCTGCAGAATTTTCAGATGAGGAAAGCCACTTTCATGGGACTGTGTGCTGAGCTCGCCCCCACTCTCCAGCACAAGGACATGAGATTGAGAGCTGCCTTGCCAGTGAAGAAGCACGTGGCTATGCAATCTGGAAGCTGACAACTCCAGACAGCTACCTATCGGTCGCTAACCAGTTTGGAGTGGAAAGTCGACCATTTGAATTGTGTTGATGCAAGTTTGCAGGGCCATTAATCACATCCTGCTCAGAAGAACCGTGACTCTGGGCAATGTGCGTGACATTGTGGCTGGCTTTGCACAAATGGGTTTCCCCAACTGTGGAGGGGCAATAGATGGGATGCATATTCCAATTCTGGCACCAGATCACCTAGCCTCCGAGATTGGAAGGGGTATTTCTCGATGGTTCTTCAGGTGCTTGTGGATCACCGTGGGCATTTCATGGACATTAACGCAGGCTGGTCTGGAAAGGTGAATGATGCACGCATCTTTTGGCACACAGGCCTTTTCAGGAGGCTGCAAGCCGGGACTTTCTTCCCAGACCAGAAGATCACCATAGGAGAAGTCGAAATGCCCATTGTGATCCTTGGAGACCCCGCTTACCCTTTAATGCCATGGCTCATGAAACCATACACAGGGAGCCTTAACAGCAGCAAGGAGTGGTTCAACAGGCTGAGTCAGTGCAGAATGACTGTGGAGTGTGCTTTTGGCCATTTAAAGGGCCGCTGGCGCTGTCTGTATGGGAAGCTGGACCTGGCCGATGACAACATCCCTGCGGTTATATCCGCGTGCTGTACCCTCCATAACATTTGTGAAGGGAAGGGTGAAAGCTTCACTCAGGCATGGACCATGGAGGTTCAACACCTGGAGGCTGAATTTGAACAGCCAGAGACCAGGGCTATTAGAGGGGCCCAGTGCGTGGCTGTAAGGATTAGGGATGCCTTGAGGGAGCAATTCGATGCTGAAAGCCACCAGTAATGTTTGGGGCCCTGCACGGGAGTGAAGTGCAGTGGTTCCAATGCTAGTAGGCATCTGTGTTTGCTACGTATGATGCACTGATTTGCAGTGCCTGTTGCTTTCCTGGGCTACGCTATCTTTTACGCAATAAAGGGATGCCGGGCCATCCTCTGGCTCTGGGCCCCCCTCCGCCTCAGCACCCCCTCTCCTGCTTTCTTCCTCCTGCCTTCTTGAACTCTGGGCTCCCACAGCATCTGAAGTGTCCATGGTGCTCTTCGGAGTGGAGGTGGGGCCGTCCCCAAGTATTGCGTCCAGCTCTTTGTAGAAACAGCAGGTCATGGGGGCAGCACCGGAGTGGCGGTTTGCCTCCTGCACTTTGTGGTAGGCATTCCACAGCTCCTTCACTTTAACCCTGCACTGTTTCCCTTTCTATCATGGCCCTTGATATCTGCCCATAGGTATCATAATTCCTATGGCTGGAGCACAGCTGGGACTGGACAGCTTCCTCCATGAAAACACTGATGAGGTCCAGCACTTTGCCATTGCTCCGTACTGGGGATCGTCTGGCGCATGGAGGCATGCTCACCTGGAAAGATGCGCTGAGAGCACTACATGCCTTGCTGAGCAAACAGGAAGGGAAATTTCAAAATTCCCAGAGAATTTAAAGAGCAGGTCTGAGGGTTGGTCACCTGAGGGCAGGGCAGTAGAGTTCAAAGTGATGACCAGAGTGGCTAGAACAGGCATTGTGGGACATTTCATAGAGGCAGATCAGAGCGCATTACTAGACCAGGGCATCCACACTGGCACCGTGGTGCTCCAGCTGGGGCACAGCAACATTTATGCTTCTCGTGGAGGTGGATTACCAGGGGTTCTCCAGCCACGGAGTCCGGGCACTCTACGTGCCTTGCCAGTGTGGACACCTCAGGAGTTAGGGCCCCCGGGGCTGATTTAATGTGCTCTAACTTGCAAGTGTAGCCAAGACCTCCATTTCTTAGTTTTCCTCCATTGGAATATTAAATATTATTAGAGATCTCACTCACTGTGTCCTCAAGACAGCCCCTCCTTGAGAACTTTTTTCTCTCTCTTTCACTGTCTCAACCTGTGGAACTCTTTGCCAGAGGATGTTGTGAAGGCCAAGACTATAACAGGGTTCAAAAAAGAATTAGATAAATTCATGGAGGATAGGTCCATCAATGGCTATTCGCCAGGATGGGCAGGGATGGTGTCCCTAGCTTCTGTTGCCAGAAGCAGGGAATGGGCGACAGGGGATGGATCACTTGATGTTCACCTGTTTTGTCCATCCCCTCTGGGGTACCTGGCATTGGCCACTGTCAGAAGACAGGATACTGGGCTAGATGGACCTTTGGTCTGACCCAGTATGGTTGTTCTTATTTTCTTATGTTTCTTATATGCGATCATGTAGTTTTGGTCTTAAGCCTCAGCTGATGGAGATATAACTCAGATGGTACTCATTTGGGGACAGATAATATTGAGTGAATGTTTTCCAAGAGGGGCCACTGTGGTGAAATTAGACAATCCAGTAGTTACTGACATATAGCAATTCTGCACCACATGCCTTTATATTGTGTGATCTGAATTTTTAAGTTAACCTTGACATTGGATAGCCAAAGAAAACTTTGCTATAATCAATTGAGATTTAGGGTCCAATTCTCCATTCACACAGGTGTATGGCACAGAACACTCTATTCAATGTAACAGAATTATGCCTCTTTGAAACCCAACCAACCAACCAATCACAAAAAACAGGCCCATAGCAGGTGGAAAGGAGAAGACAAGACATCCTACAGTCTTTCCAGCTGCAACTAACTTGCCTTCATTGAAAAATACATTTACATAAATGATATTCCCAAGAAAGCGACCAAGAGTCCTGTAGCACCTTATAGACTAACAGACATATTGGAGCATAAGCTTTCGTGGGTGAATACCCACTTCGTCAGAGGCATGCGTCTGATGAAGTGGGTATTCACCCACGAAAGCTTATGCTCCAATATGTCTGTTAGTCTATAAGGTGCCACAGGACTCTTTGTCGCTTTTTACAGATCCAGACTAACACGGCTACCCCTCTGATACTTGATTCCCAAGAAAGTCACCCTTAATATGTTCTTTTATGTGATGAATTATTTAGCAGACATCTCAGGTATTTATTCACACCATAAGCTTATGACACTGAATTTAGTAGTCTACATTTATCCAGAAACCAAGGTTGTTATTGATGCTAAAGCACAAGTCCTCATCTTATCCAAAGTCAGCATAGTAATGAAGGTCCATGTTTATACCACACATCACCGTCTGGCTTAACAAGGCCAAGGGTAATTCATTCTTGTTTTCTGACTTGTTCTAGAATGCCTTGCAGATAAGAAACATTTGATCTGTGTTTTATGGGATTATGCAGCTTCTGAATTCCACACTGGGCAAGTTTTTTGCTAGTGAAGCAGTGTCAGAACAATATTGACTCACGAAACAGGAACTTCAGATCAGATGCACATTTTAAGAGAGAGCCTTGCAAAAGTGCACTAAGGATAAAAGTTTTTGCTGTTTGCCTCGGTACTGCTCAGAGGCATATAATAAATTTTTGCCTTCTGCCAAGCACAGAGAATTTTCCAGCAACAGTTCATAAGAAATATGCCAAGGCCAGGGGCAGTGCAGTAGAAGGAAAATGAACATTATAATAAAGAATAGCTTACCCAATATTTTCACTGGGTGCTAGAGTAAAATATGAGGAGTAATTTTGTTAGTTGAACTGCTGAATGAAAGTTCAATTACCTCATCCACTGTAAAAAAGCAATAAGGTAATGGCACAGAAATATTTTTTTAAAAATGAGTGGTTTCTCATTTTTGGCAAGCTGTAAATGCACCTTAAAAAGAAAATAAACATTCCCTATTTTTTGTGGGGTGGCCCACTGAAATCATAAGAGGAAAGCCAACTGGTACCTTCAAAATATGTTTTGAGTGGTTTCAGTAGGACTGATAAAGTGGAAATACATAGGATAACATTTGTGTTACCATATGTCATTTTAAAAAAAAATCCCCTGCTACCGGGAAAACTCATGAGTTGAATTTTAAGGAAATGTTCCATTGCTTTGATTAAGGCAGTTCATACTCACTCGCTCTCTGTTCAAATGAATACTAATACATTGAACTGCTGTAAGGCCTCCAGCCAAGGATTTACAAATAATTAAGCCTTGTTATAACCCAATGAGACAGATAAATACTATTATTCCTATTTTACAGATTGGAAAAAGGAAAACAGATTGACTGACTCACCAAAAACTAGTGGGCCACATTGTGCCTGCTCCTTATGTAGGTTGAAGGAAGGGTGGAAGAAGCTTTCCGCCCCATTGTGTGGACAGCATTTTAATTCTTTAGCAATTCTAAGAACATTACATTTCCTGAAGCTTTGCGGTGATGGACTGAGGAGGAGATAACCAGCCCACTTCTGTACCAGCAATCATCCATAAGACAAAGTATATGTCCAAACTATTGGTGGACCTTCTTTTACACATCATTCATGAAACGTTGCCCCTGCAACATAGAACATCTAAGTATAATTTTTTAAATAATTATTGTATGTTATTTTAGGGCCTGATTCTGCAATCCTTACTCATGCTGAGTTGTACTTACTTATATGAGTAGTCTCTCTGAGGTCAACATATAAGGGTTGCAGAATGGGCCGTAAATGAACTAGCTAGCTCAACTGTAAGCCATAAATACAGCCAAGTCTAGAATTTACAGTGAATAACTGACTTGACTAACTTAGCAACTCTCTGCTTTTGAAATGTATCTGAAAAGTATTCCTTAGAATGTATTTGGATCCAGCTTCTGATGCCCTTACTCAAATTGACTTTTAGTCATTATTGAGTGATCCTAAAGAGTTTAAGGCAAACATGCCAGAGCTAACATTGACAATTTAAGCTATGTTTTTTTCTTCTTCCCTAACTGGTCAAATAAATAACATGATTCCCTGATGGGATGATCATAGCTCTTAAAATACAGAGAAAAGCTTGAAGAAGCCCAATGGCACTTTTATATCTCTCAGGGAGAGATCAGTATTTAGGGAATTGAAGCTGAAGTCCATTGTGAGGTGGATTATTGGGCTTACACCTTCAAAGGCAGTTACTGCATCTCAGTTTCTTTGGAAAAAAATGCTTCCAAAATATTTTGATAGGGATAACATAAGGCCATTGGACAAGCTTTGGTTAGAACATAAATGCCTGCCGTGCTCTGTCAAGCCTCATTATGCTGACAGGCAGTTCACATATTGTAGTCAAGAGCAACGGTTTTCTTTAATTAATATTCATTTCACATAGTAGTAGGAGTTTCTAAAGTTTACTCTGGTTTCTTAACATTCAGGCAGTACTAGAGATTACCTCAATGACTGGGGAAAACACTCACATGGGAATAATGTTTTACTATTCAAAAATTGCCATTTCTTTTTAGACCATTAGTTCTCAGTTTGAACTTATATACCCTGTTGTAAAAACAGTTAATTTTTTCTTAATACACAATTAGAAATTAATGACACAGAAAATAGGTTTGACATTTCAGCATGTCTCCCTTTGATCTCCTACTTTCAGCTTTTGTAGTGCTTGATTTGCTGTATTGATGTTATACCAAGAGACACACTAACTATGCTGAAAATTATGAACCAGATGTCAGTTTCCTGGCAATGGGAAATGGGAATGCCTCTTATGTGATATACCCTGCAATATGGCACAGTGTGGATGCCAACACAATGTTATCAACTAGGGAACACTTTCCTGCTATGAAATAACCCACACAATGTTTTTCTAAAACAAAAAATAAATAATTCTAATCCTCATTTTAGTCTGAAGAGTAATATCTTTAAATAGATGAGAAGCTTATACCTCCTCTGTTATTGCTGAAGCATGTAGACTGGTAGAATAGCCTTGTTCAACGTCCAAAACAAGAGAAATTATTGCAACAATTAATGTTATATGTCCATGAAAGATCTCTGAAATAACAATTAAAAATCTCAATGCTTTAGTATGTTTAGCTGTTATCATATCATACTGGTAAAGGAGTACAAGCAAGAGATGCTTTCTTTCTAACGTTGAAGAAAGAATTGCAATAAGGAAAACAATATTGCCCCTAAACCTTTTCTATCTCATTCTTCCTACTTCATTGCAGAGCTTCTGCCTAGAATCTTCACAGGCCCAACCTGTCTGACTTACTGATACAGATTTAAAGAAACAATAAATACTTCTTTCAAAACTGTGAGGATCAGAACTTTACTTTTTTTTAAAGCTATTAAATGCCTACAAGAGTGAAGCCATAATGACAATTATATGAATAATAAAATACACTTTAAAAATGTCACCTAAATCACTAAGATGTGCACATGCCTACTATGCAAACTTGCAAATCTTTCAGGGTAACCTTGGACCTTCTCATCTTGTCCTCTTTTCAGTGATTGCTGCTCCCCAACTTGTTGCATACTATTTAAAATTTAAAAGGCAAGGACCAATTTTTTTTTTCTGATTGTACTGTAGTGACAGACTGTACCCCTATGTTCACCACTTTTACAAGACTATGATAAATTTTGAACAAAGTATGCCTTGTGGGGTATCATTTGAAAACATATAATTCACTGATAATTTTTGTCCTGATAAAATGTGTAGCAACATTATATGTTAAATTATAAGATTCTATTGTATGATGTTATAAGACATATTCCAAATCTGGGGAAGCAGCCCAAACGGGTTCCTCAGAGACAAAGGCAAACTGATGCCTCAGCCAGCTGTCAACAAAATCAGATGAATTATCACAGTGGTTTTCAAACTGCAGGTCACGACCCAGTAGTGGGTCGCGGAATGTAAGGCACTGGGTTGCGGTGGCTCTGGTCAGCACCACCGACCGGTCCATTAAAAGTCCCGTCCGCGGGCCGCCCAGCTAAGGCAGGCTAGTTCCTACCTGTTCTGACACCGTGCTGCACCCCGGAAGTGGCCAGCAGCAGGTCTGGCTTCTAGGTGGGGGGGCCATGGGGCTACGCACGCTTCCCCGGCCCCAAGCACTGGCTCTGGACCTGCAGGCAAGAGCTGCATGGAGCCGCTTGCGCGCCTCAGCCTAGGAGCCAGACCTGCTGCTGGTTGCTTCTGGGGCGCAGCGCAGTCCGCGGTGCCAGGACAGGCAGGAAGCCTGTTTTAGCACCCCCGCTGCACCGCTGACCGGGAGCCACCTGAGGCAAGCCCATGCTCAAATCCCCTGCCCCAGCCCTGAGCCCCCCCCCGAAATCTGGAGCCACTTCCAACACCCCAAACCCCTCATCCCCGGCCCCAACCCAGAGCATGCACCCCCAGTCCAGAGCCCTGACCCCCTCCTGCACCCCAACCCTCTGCCCAAGCCCAGAGCCCCCTCCCACACCTCAAACCCCTCATTCCTAGCCCCACTCCGCAGCCCTCACCCCTACACCCCAACCCTCTGCCCCAGCCCTGAACTTCTCCCACACCCCAAACCCCTCATTCCCAGCTCCATTGGGTCAAGGGCATCAACAATTTTCTTCAACTAGGTTGCCAGAAAAAAAGTTTGAAAAGCACTGAACTATCACATGGGTGAGCAACCATTCGTTGGCAGGAAGAAGGGTGTAAGTGAGAAATTTACATCTTGGCAATAAAACAGTAGGGGGCTTCCCATGTTAACAGACTGGCTGTTGCCTGAACCCCAGCTGGAGATGATTCTCAAAGAGGCTGAAATGATATATAAAAATGAGGAACAGATGCCCCAAATTACCTCTCTCCCCTGATCTCTATTCACAGCATCAACAATGTTTGAAAGACAAAGGAAGCATGAGTGAACTGGGGAGTGGTCCTGGCTGAAGGAATCCAGCCAGTTTGCTGTGACTATATGGTGAGAGAAATCCATTTGCCTTAAGTTCATTTAGCTTGTTAAGTTAGGTATTAATTTGCATTTTACATCTTTTCTTTCTTTGTAACCAATTCAGACTTTTATGCCTCAGTATTTACAATCACTTAAAATCTATTTTTCTGTAGTTAATAAACTTGTTGCATTGTTTTTTCTAAGCAAGTGTGTTTGGATTGAAGTGTTGGGAGTCTCCATTTGGGAAAACAGGGTTTGTGCATATCATTTTCTATTAATTAAATAGAGCTCCATGAGCTTGTATTGTCGAGAAGGAAAGAGCTAGGCAGTACAAGATGCACAATTCTGGGGACAAGTCTGGGACTGACTTTGCAATACAATTCAGGAGTGACTGGCTAGAATCATTCATATATTCAGCTGGGAGTGATTTTGCATGCTAGGGGCTGTGTGTGAACAGACCAGGAGTGGTTGTTCTCCCAGCAAAACAGTGTAAATGGCGCCCCAGATTGGAGAGTTGAGGGGACACATCTGCCCATTAGTCCAGATTGTACCCTGGGGAATGTCACAATTGTGAAGTGCCTAATACACCTGGTTGGAAAATGGTCATTTGACCATCCCAGACCCTCTTGAAAATTAAATGAATCATTTCCTTGAGAGGAAGAGGGGGTTAATTTTTCACTAAAAAGTCAGATTTTCTTCAGAAAGCAGACACATTCTGTGAAAACAAATAATGAATCCACAATGTTCAATAATTAATTTTATGGTGCTTTTCCTTCACAGGATTTCAAATAATCTCCCCACTTCCATCTCCAGCCCCCCTTTACAGCTAGAGTTACATAGCTCTGATAATACAGTTAAAGTGTTTGCAATGATTATTTTCAGCTTCCACATATGAACAGACCCATGATAAAGTTACAGTATATACCAAAATTACTCAGCATGAAACATTGGCCATAAGAAAACTGAAAGCTAATATTAAGCAGCTATAAATGAAGAAAAATGTAGCGATTTTGAGTTCAAGTGCATGGAGTCCCATACAAGACACAAAGACAGAGATGGGCCAGACCCTCAGCTGGCATAAATCAACGTAGTTCCATTAACTTAAATTAATTGATGCCAATTTACACCAGCTGAAGATATGGATCAGTATTCCTGACCTGGGAGATTACAATCTAAATAGGCAAGCAGCTGAATCAGTAACAAACTGCTATAGATGACCCAGAGGATGGTTCTGTCTTATCAAACAGCTTTTGTAAGTTTTATAATTAGGAGGTAACACTTTTACTGAGTGGAGATAGCAATGGTACGCATTGAAGAAGGCAGTTTCAAGGACAGATTTAAATGAGAGAGTGGATGCTTCTTGCACTGGGATAAGAATGAGTTCCAGAAACAACAGGCAGTCTAGAGAATGCAAACAAGTGGGAGAAGTTTGAATGGTGGGGCAAAGAGGGTTATTTTAAAGTGATAACACGTGAAAGAAGAAATGTAGGCAGATTACTTCAAGAAGCTTTTACTTGATGCAACAGTAGCTGAAAGGAAGCCATTGAGGAAGTAGGCAGTGACATCCTTGGTGTTTTGATTGAGGAAGAATATTTTAGCCACTGTTTTAGGGAGACTGAAAGGATTATTAAAGTTTTCTAACGGATCATGTCTATGGTGCCGTTAGTCCTGAGTAAAGTTTTGATAGGTTACAACACATCAAAAAACAAATATTGTTCACTGAATATTAATACAGCATCCAGATGTTCATCTAAGACAGTGGTCCCCAACCTTTTCCGTGGGGCGGGCGCTGGACAACTAGCCGCCAAGGACCGTGGCCGCCAGACAAGCAGCCGCCAAAATGCCGCCGTGAAGCAGCAACATCAAGAGGCGTCACCGCCGAAATGCCGCCGAAATTCGTGAAGCGGCAACTTCAAGAGGCATCGCCGCCAAAATGCCGCCGTGAAGCAGCGTCATCAAGAGGCATTGCCACCGAAATGCAGCATTTCGGCAGTAGTGCTTCTTGACGTTGCTGCTTCTCGGCGGCTGCTTTTCTGGCGGCCAGTACGCAGGTGGACATGGATGCCCCGGCGGGCACTATGGCGCCCGTGGGCACCGCATTGGGGACCCCTGATATAGGACTATAAACAGCATGGTAATGAATCTCCTCAATATGGTACAGTAAAAAAGGAAAGAGCTATTTCATTCTAGATCATTTAAAACATTCTCCTGCAGAAAATATGCACTATTATATATCTCTGCACAATAGGACAGAAAAATCCAGAGGAGCAAGGAACCTTTTAATCATGTGCTACTGTACATTTCACATATGCCTGAGATTTGACACTCTTGCAGTCTAAGGCTAAAAAATGGCTGTTGAGAAGGTTTTCTAGAGGTGTTTTACAAACATGGACATGTTGAGCCAGGTAGGGAATTATGGTCTAGATTAAATTACTATCAAGTGGGTTCCTAACTGTTTGAAAGACTGTGCTCAAAGAGTAGTTATCAATGGCTCACTGTCAACCAGAGGACAAATCTGTTTGACATACAAAAACTTAATGGTAAATTTTTTTAAGTAGGTCAGAAGCAGAAAGCCTGCCAAACAATCAGTGAGACCACCGGACAATCAAAGTACTAAAGGAGCACTCAAGAAAGACAAGGACATTGTGGAGAAGCTAAATGAATTTTTTGCATCCATCTTCACTACAGAGCATGTGAGGGAGATTCCCATACCCGAGCCATTCTCTTTGGAACATCTGAGGAACTGTCCCAGATTGAGATGTCAGTAGAGGAGGTTTTGGAACAAATTGATAAATTTAAACAGTAATAAGTCACCAGGACCAGATGATTTTCACTCAAGAGTTCTGAAGGATATGAAATTTCAAATATGAAATTAAGAACTAACAACTGTGGTATGTAACCTATTACTTAAATCAGCCTCTGTACCAGATGACTGGTATGCATGTATGTATGTATGTATGGTATGACTGGTAATGTGACACTGATTTTTTTTAAAAGCTCCAGAGGTGATCCTGGCAATTACAGGCTGATAAGCCTAATTTCTGTACCAGACAAATTGATTGAAACTGTAGTAAAGAACAGGATTATCAGACACAGAGATGAACATGATATGTTGGGGAAGAGTCTAAACGTTTTTTGTTAAGGAAAATCATGCGTCACTAATCTATAACAATGTGAACAAGGGCAATCCAATGGGCATAGTGTACATGGACTTTCAGAAAACCTTTGACAAGGTCTCTCACCAAAGGCTGTTAGGCAAAGTAAGCAGTCATGGGGAAAGAGAGGAGGTCCTCTCATGAATCAGTAACTGGAAAGGAAAGGGTAGGAATGAATGGTCACTTTCCAGAATGGAGAGAGATAAACAGCAGGGTCCTCAAGGGATAGAAACTAGGACCAGTGCTGTTCCTCATATTCATAAATGATCTGGAAAAAATGAGTAAAGTTAGGTGGCAAAATTTGTGAATGATACAAAATCACTCAAGATAATTAAGTCCAGAGCAGACTGCAAAGAGTAACAAAATTAGATGACTGGGTAACAAAATGGCAGATGAAATTTGATGCTGATAAATGCAAGGTAATACACATTTGAAAATATAATACCAACTATACATAAAAAATCATGGGTTTCTAATTAGCTGTTACCACTCAAAAATGAGATCTTGGTGTCTTTGTGGATAGTTCTCTGAAAACATTCACTCAATATGAAATGGCAGTCAAAAAAGCTAACAGAAAGTTAGGAACTATTAGGAAAGGCAGTGTTTCCCAAACTTGGGACGCCGCTTGTGTAGGGAAAGCCCCTGGCCTGGAGCAGCGAACCGCAGCCAGTGGGAGCCGTGATCGGCCGAACCTGCGGATGCGGCAGGTAAACAAACCGGCCCGGACCGCCAGGGGCTTTCCCTACACAAGTGGCATCCCAAGTTTGGGAAACACTGAGGAAAGGGATAGATAATAGGACAGAAAAGTAGCATAATGTCACTATATAAATCTATGGTATCCCACATCGTGAATATTGCATGCAGTTCTGGTCACCTAATCTCAAACAAGATATGTTAGAAATGGGAAAGGTATTGAGAAGGGCAGCAAAAATTATTAGGGTTATGGAACATCTTCCGTATGAGGAGAAATTAAAAAGACTGGAACAGTTCATCTTGGAAAGGAGACAACTATTGGGGAATATGATAGAGGTCTATAAAATTATGAATGGCATGGAGAAAGTGAACAAGGAAGTGTTATTTACCCCTTCACCTAACACAAGAACCAGGGCATGCCAGATTAAATTAACAGGCAGCAGGTTTAAAACAAACAAAAGGAAGTACCTCAATGCAGTCAACCTGTGGAACTCATTGCCAGGGAATGTTGTGAAGGCCAAAAGTATAACTAGGTTAAAAAAAGAATTAGATAAATTCATGGAGGATAGGTTCATCAATGGCTATTAGCCAAGATGATCAGGGATGAAACCCCATGCTCTGTCCTTAAGTCTCTGACTGCCAGATGCTGGGACTCGATGACAGGGGATGGATCACTCAATGACCTTTTTCTGTTCATTTCTTCTGAAGCATCTGGCATTGGCCACTGTCAGAAGACAGGATACTGGGCTAGATGGACCATTGGTATGACCCAGTTTGGCCATTCTTATGTTCTTATCCAGCGGGTTCTCACAGGGTTGTCCTGGATACAATACTATTCAACAGTTTCATTAATGACTTGGATGATGGAATGGAGAGTATACTTACAAAATATGTGGATGTTACCAAGCTAGGAGGGGCTGGCTATGATAAACTGAAGAATTGGTCTGAAATCAACAAGATGGTATTCAATGAAGACAAGTACTACACTTAGGAAGGAAATATCAAACACACAAATACAAAATGGAGAATAACTGGCTAGGCAGTAGTACTTCAGAAAAGGATCTGGGGGTTATAATGAATCACAAATTGAATATGAACCAACAAGATGATGCAGTTCAGAAAAAGGCTAATATCACTCTTGCTTTTATTGACAAGAGCATCATATGTAAGACATAGGAAGTAATTCTCCCACTCTATTCAATATTGGTGAACACTCAGCTGGGAGTATTATGTAGGCTTTGTGTGATACATTAAGAAAGATATGGACAAATTTGAAAGAGTCCCACAGTAGAACTACAAAACATGATAATTTTTTTTTAGAAAACCTGACCTATGAGGAAGCTTAAAAAAAACTTGGCAAGTTTAGTTTTGAACAAAGACTGGGGTGGGAGGGGAGCAAAAGGGGAGACCAGATAATAGTGTTCAAACATGTTATGGCAGGGGTTCTCAAACTGGGGGTGAGGACCTCTCAGGGGGTCGTGAGGTTATTATGTGGGGGGTCGTGAGCTGTCAGCTTCCACCCCAAGCCCCGCTTTGCCTCCGGCATTTATAATGATGTTAAACATATTAAGAAGTGTTTTTAATTTATAAGAGGGGTCGCACTCACAGGCTTGCTATGTGAAAGGGGTCACCAGTACAAAAGTTTGAGAATCACTGTGTTAAGGGCTGTTACAAAAAGAGGATGGTGATCAATTGGTCTCCACATCCACTGACGGTAGGACAAGAAGTAATGGGCTTAATTTGCAGCAAGGGAGATTTAGTTATATATTAGGAAAAACTATCTAATTATAAGGATAGTTAAGTTCTGGAACAGGGTTCCAAGGAAGGTGATGCTATTCCCATCATTGGAGGTTTTTAAGAACAGGTTAGGCTAACAGCTCTTGGTCTACGTATACTTGGTCGTGCCTCAGCACTTTATTTTTTTACCCAGATTTAAGCCCTAGCATCTCCAAAGGCCTGGAGATACTTGCAGTCATTTAGGCCATTTTCTATTAATAGAAAATGAGTCTTTTAGAGCTCTTAAACGGCAGCTCAAATATTGTATAAAAAGTATCTCATAGAAACACACACACACACACACAGATTTAGCATTCTATTTGTTTTCCTTTTATTTCTTTCAGTAATCGTTCCCACTTGACAGAAATGCAATTTAGTTAAAATCAAACCTATTTTTTTCTCCCAAATTCTATGACTTAATCACAAATGCCCCATATAGTATAGTAAACCCACAACATCTCTACAATACCTCTATAATGAAATAACTTGCAGAATAAAAGATTAATATAAGGTTTGACCTCATAAGTTCTCTTCACAATATGTCTGTACCACTTATCTGTCTCTTACTCATAAAGGCCTCCACTTCTGATATACTGAACTAGCTGGCATAAATATAATCTTCTATTATGTTCAGATATCATCTGTTCTGGAATTTTCAGTTCATCCTGCCAGTTATTACTGGAGATATGGGCAAGTTGTTCAGGCAGAAAGATGTTCTTTGTAAATGTGCTGATCAGCGTGTTGTTGTGTTTTGTTGTTTTCAATAGAGTTACAAAATGTGTGTGGGAAAAAGAAGAATGTAGTTGTAACACACTGGGATTTTGTTAAATAACTGTCTCTCTCAGGAAATCTTAATTAAAAAAAAAAAAATTCCTTGGCCAGGAAAACTTCTTGTGGATTTAAAACTAGAGAAAAACAAACAAACAAAAAGTTATGATACATACCAATGTATCAAGTTGCTGGGATACTGTAAGAACCATCCTCCCTGATGATCTAAAAGAGGGAGTAAATAGCACATTCATTACATTTGCAGAAAATACTAAAAGGGGAGGTGTTGTGAACATAAGTTACGGCACAGTAATAATGCACTAAATCTAGAGATTAGAGATATGGCAAGAAAAAAGCTAAATGAGATTTAGTTCAGGGAAATAAAGACTAATATGTCTGGGTAAAAAATAAATACTTTGCTCAATGGAAGGGAGAAAATTGAGATGCAGCAGCGGTAAAAGGGTATGTCTACATAGCCACTAGATACCTGCTGCTGGCCCATGCCAGTTTACTCAGACATGTTCCAGCTCCCAGGAAGCCTCAGCCTGGAAGTCTACACAGCAATAAAACAGCACCACAGCCTGAGTCCCATGAGCCCGAGTCAGCTGACACAGGCCAGACATCGGTTTCTAGTTGCTATGCAGACATACCCAAAAAGATCTAAGGTTGCTAGTAGACTATAAATTAGACTAGATTTTGCAACATATGACTACAAAGAAAGTCAATGCAATCTTGGGCAACAGACACAAACCACTTCATAGGGACAAATATTGGCCCCCCACTCTGGTAGTGTACTGGGTCCATTAATGTTCCACAATTAGCACAGCACCTCTCTCAAGCTCTGATGTAGGTTGCATGCCAGGGGAGGACCCATATGGCAGTCCAGAATGGGCTGCCTAAATTAAAGCAGCTGGAGGCAATTTAGATTGCTGCACAGCAAAAATCTAAAAAGTGTGCAAAGATGGGATAAAGCTACCTTTGCCCCATCTCAGTCTGTGCTGTGCCTTCTGTAGGCACAGCCCAGAATTGGACCTAACTACTATGTATACACAAAAGGAAATCAAATGCTGGAGATGATGTGGAGAAATAGTGACCTTTCTGCATCTATAGTGGGAATGCTTTAAGATAATGGAATTTGGGAGGAAATTAAGAAATAGAATTTTCAAGATAACTAAAGTTAGGCTACTCAGAGAATAGATAAGGTTCTATTAGATTACACTTCAAAGGAGGTTATTTACACAAGGGAGGACCCATTGATAACACAATTACTAGAGCTGTGCTGAGAAAGATAATTAAGTTTCATAGATGATTTTGATATTTAAAAACAGAGTTTAATTCCAATTGGGAACTTACATTTTTGAAATCGTTTGTGAAAGGGAAAGCCTTAGGGCCCACAACTCTGGGGCAGTACAAGTGGCTGACTGCCTGGGACCATGGACCTGGAAGCCTTGGGGGTTCCCAGTGTAAGGGCAGTTCATATGGCAAGCTGCCCCAGAGCCATGAATTCTGGAATCCCTGGGAGACTGGCTGCTGAAGGATTGTAAGCCTTGCAGCTGGCTTGGAGGCCTGAAGGGGAACTGAGAGCCTAGAAACCCAGCAGCTCTGTGCTTCAGCAGCCCACTTGGCATTGTGCAGGAAAGCCTGGGAGCCAAGAACCCAGGGCTCCCAGGCTCTCTACATCCCATTAGCCCAGTAGGAAATCAATCAAGTGAGTGTCTTTTAAAAAGTAAAAAATACAGGTTATGAATAATATTTCTTAATTCTTGGATGGAAAGTTCATAGATATTAAAGTTAAAAACAGAATATGAAATTAATGGACAGAGATTATATAGGTGACCACATCTATATACTGTGTTCAGTCTGGGCAAAACATTACTAGAACAGTGAAAATCTAGGGAAAATTCAGAGAACAACAACAAACATGATCATGGGGCTGCAGCAATTGACATGTGAGGAAGTAATAAAAGATAATTTGTGTAGGTTGGCTAAATGACAATGGAGTGAGGAAACAGTATAACAGTGTACAATTATCAGGAGGATATAAGCCCTAAGCAGGAAGAGGAATTTATGGCAGAACGCAGAAACAAAGGAGTAATGGGAGGAAACTAATAATGACCAAACCAACACCACTGGGACACTCCCACACTAGCATCAACTTTCTGGTCACCACAATTGAATACTACAGAAAAAACCCATGGATCACCACACCTACCTTCATAGATCAAGTGACTACCCTAAACACACAGCCAGACACTCAGATACCACAGGATATGTTCCAAGGAGAAAGTCTGGGATATACAGCTTAAAACACTTAAAACCACATTCACCAAACAAGGAGACTCCACCAGAGCAGTAGATCACATCATGTAATGGGCCACCCAAATACTCCTGTGAGGTCCTGAGACTCTGGGTCTGAGCCCTGTCTTCACACAAATTGTGTGAAGACAGAAGGGGGTTAGGCTTTAGACCGAGTTCAGACCCTGGGCTTACATTGCTATGTAGACTTGCCCCTAGAGAACACTGCCCATAGGTTTGTTTTAATAAGTCAAATTAATATCTCTGCTAATCATATCAATAGAAGTATTGTTCAGGAGAGGTAATTATATTTCCCAGAGGTTCAAGCCTTAAACACACATTCAGTTGCAATTTCTCTATTCACTAAACATATAATTAATCATAAAAAAAAAATCTGTTCTGGTAAGAGGAGGAATGGTAACTGAGAAAGACAAAGGAAAACCTTAGTAGTTGCAGTTTCACAATGAGAAACTCGGGATATGTAATTGCTGAAATAAACGTTAAAGTTTAAAACTTTTTCTCCTTCTTGTCCTGTCATTTATAGAAGAGTTTAAGGGAATGCAAAAAATGACTTCTTCATGCAAGATCATTTATGCTATTCAGGCATTTTCCTGCTATTAGCATATTTGGTACAGCTCTTAAAGACAATCACTGTGCAGAACTATGAGATCTATATAAGAACAACTCATTGCCTTTACAAGAATGAAAGCAACACAAAACAATTTGCCAAATTTCTAATTGTGAAGAGTCTTTTGCTTATGGATTATAGTGACCACTGTTAGCAGATTATCTAGATTTTCAACTAGCACAGAGCTGCTATTCTGAAATATGGGTATGCTCTTTCTATGCTGTTTTAGTTTATCAATGATTTTGAAAATAAATAAAACTGAAGGGAGATATTGTCACACAGTCAACCTTCTTGGTTGAGGGAAATTGAAGGAGCCAGTATAGCATACAAGGAATGTAATGTAATTCTCCCAAATAATTTAACTATTTTAAGAAACCAGAATGGCTCCACCAGACAAAATAATTTAAGATCAGACAGTACACTATCACTGTGGTGTTCTTGTAAGGATATTAGCTGCTCTAGGTTTTCTGGGCTGGATTTGCACAATACTACTCTTAGCCTCTGAATAGCCTCCACTGGCATAATGAAATATCCCTCCGGAGAGACTTGAGGGAAGTTAGAAAATTTGCAGGGCAGTCTGGTTTTCTCTCAAGGGCTTTACACAGGTGATTTTCAGTACATTATGTATACATTACATCAGAAGTGTGAAACTAAATGATGTTATGCTTTGTAACTTGCTTACTTTGTACCCAGCAATCAAAGATGTTAAGTCACCTATATTAAAGTCGATTTAAGGAGCAATATTGAAGTTCTGGAGTTAAAAATCATTACCTTAAAGTTTTGAGAATAACTCCCATAGACAAAAATAAGATGAACCAGCTTTTTCAAGGAGAACATGATTATATGTATATTCCAAGGACCAGGTCATGGCTTTACCCCACTGGCTTATGTGGTGCTTGTGCTTCAGCAGAAGTGCATAGAGGAACTGGGGAGGTGTGCTCTGGAATGGGAACTCTGCTGTCCCTTTACAGGGTGGAGGGGGTATTCCTCTCCACACATAGCAAGCTAACTTTGTTGGCAGGCACAGCAGTTAGAATCATAGCACCACACTCATTCTGCATCTTTCCTCCACAGCAGCATTAGCCTTGTCCAATACTTGCATTCACCACCAAAACTGCATCTGTCCCATGAACTTGGGGTACGAGAAGAAGACTCCTTGGACACTCACTCTTCTTGTCTATTTGCACAGGGTCAGCCACAAACTGGCCTTAAAATATTGCAAACTAGATTATGTGCGGTGAGCATACAGGGCAAAAGGGTGCAAACTACGCCAGTGGGAAAATATGTGGGTGCTTTTTTATTATTTATTTGTCATCCATCTGTTTTGGCAAATAATCTCTCTCTTCTGTGAAGGAAGCTATTAATTTAATTTTGACTATTTTATGCAATGGGAGAGATTGCTCATCTATACAGCAGAGCAAAGATCCCATTGCAAACAAAGTAATCAGTGAATTTAGCCTCTGATCTGGCCATGAATTATCTCTGAGGAGTTTGCAATTTTCTTTAAGGTATTTGTCATTCAAAATTAGTCATTGATGGTTCATTTGTGATTTTACCCTCAGCCAAGGCCCAAACAAAAGTGCATTTCCCCTGGAGCAGATAAGGGAGCAAAATCTTCTTCCTAGTGCACCAGTATAGCTATAGTAATAAAAGCTTTGCCCACTGTCTGACCTCTCCTGTTCATCTGCACGAGGAAGGGGGACAACAGAGCATCTCTCTGGTGCCTGCTCTCCTCCCCTCATTGCCACCCACAGCAGGGGTAGTCACCACGAGGGGGTAAGGGGCTCATAACATTGGTTAGGATGACCAAGCTTCTAGATCTCTTTCTGCTCCAGTAGCTGTTATCAGTCAGATATGAGTGATCACCATTCCCACTGACGTGGCCTGCTCAGCAAAAAAAAAAAAAAAAAAGAAGCCCCACTATCTCAGGATGTCACCTTCAGCCTAAAACATAGTAATCGTCAATAGTTTTTTCAATAAACAGACCTCCAAATCCCCGTAAAGGCTTGGGGCTAGGGCGAAATGAACATCACACAGCTGGGATTGTTCTCACCATGTTCTTCCTGATTACATTGTGAGGCTGCTCCTATTAGATATTTGACTGGATTGTTAGACAAGGCAAGAATACAATAGAATTATAAGGTTCAGATTTATAATTCGGTAGTTTGGCACAGTGTATTGAAGAGTCAACATCTTAAATGGCATAACAGAAGAAAAGTCTTAGTACGTCTGATTTCTTGTGCAGATAATTGAAGGTTGAAGGAGACATTTTAAAAGCAGTGGGTATGAATAATAAGTCTGCTGCTACTGTGGATCTCAACTCATGTCACTTTCAGTTGACATGCTTTTTTGCCTTAAATGAAATGCTTCAGTTTCTTAAAATGTAGCATTTACTGTAAATTGTTTTGGTAAAAAAATCCTATTGAATGGTGGTGCTTTCTTTGATTAATCAAACTTTTTAAAACAAATTGTTTAGACTATACCAAAATTAACTTACCTGATCTTGCTATAGGTCATAAGGTTGTAAGACCATATATGGCATGTTTATTATTTTCACAGCCACAAATAATTTTTCCATGAAATAGTAGCAAACAAACTATAAGGATTTTGGTACTATGTCTATGTCTTTTTGCTTGTTATTCATAGGTGCTACTGACTCATAAAAAAGGATTTATAACAAACAAAATGGTCTTTTGAGACTCATTTTACAAACCCATGAAACTATGGATACATTTACAAAGCTGAGAGTCATTTTATTCCCAGAACTACTGGCATGGGCATCAGAAGACTTTGGTCTAATTTTGGTTGCTGGGCTTAGTATGTGGGTGCTGTTGGCCTGCGATATGAAGGAAGTCAGATTACATGAAGCGTTGGTTCTCAACCTATTTACCATTGTCAGCTACATCTGTGGCCCATAATGTGTTATGTGGGCCACATCTGTAATCCGGGGTTTTCAGAACCCCCGACATGGGCAACTTAACTATTTCACTCCAGGCGGTGTAAGAAATAAATCAACAGGAACTCAGCGATTCTGTCTGATCAAGGATTAAATGCAAATTAGCATGCTCTTGTCTAACACGGCAGTTTTATTTGATTTAAGGACACACAAACATAAGCAATAGGTTTAGAATATCCCAGATATTTATCTAACATCTGGAATGGTATTGAGTAATGAACAGCAGGTTCGCAGTGGCCAGTTGCTCACCCACCGGGGTGAAAGGGTGTCAGGAAAAACATGTCAAGATTGCTTCAGAGGACTGCTCCAAAGTACACTCTATTAGCTAATATTTTATAACTAATTTCTACAAAACACATAGGTCATAATGACCCCTACTGTATCATCATTTTTCTAACTTTCAATCAACTTTTAATATCAGAGGCATCTAGACTCAAGGTTTTTCCAACCACAAGGTTTCCAGTCTCAATTGTTTACTGGTTTGTCCCCTCCTCCCATTCTAATTAGCAGAAACTGCCAGCTAGCTATGACCTTGCTTCTGAAAGCTTATCTCCAAATTAACCCATAACTACATGGTGTTCCATTTCATTACTTCAGGGTGGCTGAATGCACATAATATGGTTGCAATTAACTTGATCACATTCTGGGATATACACACTCCTCAAATCCAGGGCAACACATCTAATACTACCTGAATGGCCCTGAGGATGTCACAGGGACCATAGCTGCGTGTTGATTGGGCCGCAAGCAGCCCACAGACTGGAGGTTGAGAACCATTGATCTAGGGGTTCTTCTTGCCTTAAACTCTAGAGCTCTAAGACAAACCCTATCCAACACCTTGAAAATTCATCAAGTATATAACGTACCAATCTTCCTATGGTGACCACATGTTAAAGCTAAATTCTGACCTTAAATGTCAATGGAAACAGTAAGCGTGCATCTGAGGGCAGATTTTTGCCCAATGAGGTAGGGCTCTTCATTACTCACAATATTCTCCAATCACCCAGTAACTGAGATAAGCACATGTTCCTTTAACATAAAATTGACCTTGCTTTAGTTTCTTTGTTTTCCATTAGAGCTGGTTGGAAGTTTTCTGAGGAAACGACGTTGATGAAAACATTCGGGAACATTCTTATGTTTTGTTTGTGTGGTTCCCCTCTTCCCCCATTTTGTGGTTCCCCTCGCCCCCCATTTTCCAACCAGCTTTTTTTCCTCCATAGAACGTTAACTACGTCTTTTACATAGAATAGTTTCAAAGTGTAAATAGGTGGTGGGGGTGGATTAATCCTTAACTTTCTAAGAGCCAGGAGTCTCATACAGCTCACACAAATACATGTTTATTCCTGTTTAATAAACATCAAACTACTGTACAATGAAAGAGCTTTGTCTAACCGTAGCAGAACGCATTTGGGTCAAATCTTCACTTGACACCAATAATACTACATTGACTTACACAAGCTAAGAATCTGGATTGTTTGTTTCTCAGAACCAAATTTGCTGTCTGAGCTGAGGAAACACTCCCATTATGATGAATTATGTTCTATTTCACACTGATATAAATCCAAAATTGTGCATTTCTCAAGCACTTCAAATGCATAGACCGTGATTCTCATTTACACTAAGGCCCCTTTACAGCACTTTGGCAGAGCAAATGGGTCTTAAAGTGAGTACAAGTGTAAAATGAGTGTGAACCTGCCAGAATACTGTAAATAAATCTTGGTTGAAATGATAATCAGGCCCATCGTTTGTGAGAGTGTATAAAATCAAGGTGCATATAGGTTTATTGTAGCTCAACCATACTTTTCAGCTCCTGAGGAATAGTAAGGGTTTCTCCACCACACCCCTTCCATTTCCCATCCAGTTTAGTGCCTCTCACCATGTTACAGCACTGTAAACAGCACATCAGTGGGAAGAGTTTTGCTATAGGAGATTGGATCAAAGCCCTATGAGGAGACTGGAGCAAGAAGAGTCCAGAACAAGCTGTGAATAGTAGGCTCTGTACACATGTGCTCAATAGAAACTGTAAATGATTTTAGTACTAGTGATGGGCTTTTTTTTTTCTTGCCTCCCTTGATATTTTGTGCATAAGCTTTATTTTGACACCAATAAATCCTAATACTTTTATATATCAGGATCAAAGGACTATCAATTCCTCTTTAGTCTATAGTATATCACATAGAATTGCTTGTATGACAGGTAACAATCCAGCTAAACATTGCACATCTGTTCATCCTTTAAATGCAATGTAGGAAGTCTGATTTAGTTTTTTAGGTGATATGTAAGAAAGCTATTTCAGTATTATTCCTCAAGGTTCTTCCTATAGTATATTCATATTGCCCCCAAATCAGACATTCTATTGTTTTTTTAATTCCTAAATTTGTCTCAATATTGTCTATAATTCAAGCATTTAAGCACAATTTTCTAGCCAAATACTCCTTTTAACTACCAACTGAAATATTTCTCCCCCCCCCCATAACAATCTCCATTCATTAACATCTAACCATTTTCTCTGCTTTAGAAACCGTTAACTTCTGTATTTTTTCCCCCAGAGTCCATCTCTTGCAGCATCAAACCTCTTCTTACCATTGTTATTTGAACATCCACTGCAGCAATTGATGTAGAACAGAATTTATACATCTAGTTTATATCTTAGGCTGTCATCGATTTTCTTTGATTTCTCTATGCAAAGTCTTTTTAATATTTCATCTCTCTTAACTTGATACTGCAGACTTTGCTTTTATACTCACACTTTTAAAATGGTAAGATTTTTTATCACCCTCTGACCAGTTTCCAGCTCAGACTTCAAAAGTACATTGGATGAACACCCATATCCACCTTTTATACCAGCTTCATGGCCAAGATTATTTTGTTAATATTCCTTAGTAGGACATCATAATCATGACCTCAGTCCTATGAGATGCTGAGCAGCCTCAATTCACATTAACTTCAGTGGGAACTGAGGGAACTCAAAACCACTGAGTACCTCAGCATGTATAAATCACATATTCTCTCTATCTCATAAGTGGGAGTTAGAGGGGCAGATCCTCCAGTGCAGGAGAATACAAAAGTGAGTTTTCTGCCACCTTTGGCCTCCTCTTTCTTACTCTACTTGAGAAGTGTGGTACTTGACTTTACCCAAGGATCTCCACCATAGACTTGTGTCATACTGTCAAAGCGGTAACTAAGTCAACACAGACAATCCAAGCATAGAGAAATCACCACAAAGCAAAAGGCTAGAAATCAATAAAACAGAAGACAGTGAGATAAGTGGAATCATTTTGCAGTGTATGTTAGGATATTATAGGAATACTTTGTGTACCTTTCTCTAGCTAATTCACTTATTCTAGATGTTTCACAGTAAATCTAGGGGAAGGGGAAGCATAAGACTCCCCTTCATTTGTATGATGCTTTACCTTGGATGGAAAGCTCTCTGGCCTTGGCTGATAATCACCATATAGCCAGCAGTAAGATGGCAGGGTAGCACTTTTTTTGCCAGCTAATGTAAATGTGGAGGTGTCAAGGCTGAATCCCCACTCTGTCACTTCGAGTGCAAGAAGTGGGGGCCTGCAAGGATTTAAAAAAATAATACTTGACACTCCAGGCTTGTATTATACTCTCAAGGTTACAGCTTTCCTCTGACCTTGGCTTGGTAAACGCTGCCAACACCCAAATGCAAAATAAAACCCCTTTGAACCCAGGAAGGAGCACTTGGGAATTCCTCCCTGTAGGGTACCCTCAAGCCATTTCACACACACACCCCTCCATGGAAGAGCTGAGAAAGAAAAAGGAAATTAGCTGTGCTACCAGCTAATCAAAGAACATGCACAAACCTCTTAGGACACCAACAATCCAATCCTGTTCTTAAAGGTAAATTTTATTAAAAACAAAAAGGAAAAAAAATTACATCTGGAACTTAGGCTTTTTGCTAGATCTTAAAAGAAACAATTACAAAAATTAAGTAACCAAAATAGCTTTCTTGGGGGTTCAGCTTAAAGGTTACAAGCAAACAAAAGCATCATGGGTTAGTACAGAGGAGATCCACAAGCCAAAATAAGAAATAAACCTGATAGCATCTAACTAAACATTCCTTATCCAAATTATTTCTTCTAGCTATGGAAGATACTTTTTCATACCTGGTTCAAACCTTACACAGCATTTCTGCTTATAGCATTGCTGCTCCGTGTCCCTGCAGCCCAGAGAACAACAGGGAGACAAAGGGAAAGCTTTTTTCCCCATTTTAAAATGTTTTAGACTTCCCTTTGGCTCTTTTGGTCAGGTGCCCACTCCCTTTTCTTTTCCTGGGGACTTTTAACCCTTTACAGGTAAAGCAAGCAGCCACCAAGAGGGACTTTATAGCTAACTGGCTGGCTGGGTGTCCATAAAAGGGAGTTCCCCCCCCCCCTATGTTATTTATCACAGGAGGTAGCTTTTGTACATACAGAGCTAATTCTTTAAAATAAACATATTATATATTCTGACACACTTACTCTAAAAACCCTGTCAAATGTGTAAATAACTTCCTATTGACAGTTCTAATGTTTTCATATTATATAAAAGAGTATCCCAGAGAAGGCCCAAGCTCCTACAAACTCCAATATGGAGAGTGTCCCAAGTAAACTGTGGAAAGAGGATTCAAAAAGTTGTAGTAGGATGAGTGTTGAACTTTTACTCTCTCTCAAAAGAAATGAGTGCCAAATGGATGAGGTAATATAGCTTTTGGTGGGCTGCCTGCTGCACACCAGCAGGAGAAGGGTTAAGGCAGCTTTGGAGAGGCTGCCCAGAACCCAGCGAATCAGGAAAGGGCTCATTGGGAGAGCCAATCAAGAAAAGGCTTGCTGGAACAGCCCCTATATAAAGGGCTGCTCAGCAGAACAAAGGCAGTCTTTTCCTGGAGGGCAAGGACTGTCTGCTAAGGAGCACCAGAGATACTGCAGTGCTGTGCTGGGTAGTGGAGCAATAGGGGAGCTCTTGGCTGACCATGGCCAGACTGGGGCCCTGAAGCAAAGACAGGGAAGGTGCTAGGGCTAAGGCGGAAGTGGCCCAGGGAAAGTAGGCAGTGGGAATAGGAGGAGGGGTAGTAAGTGGCTGCCAGCTATAGGGTCCTTGGGCTGGGACCCAGAGTAGCAGGTGGGCCTGGGTTCCCTGCCCTTTTCCTCATTGGCAAGTAGAGGTGAGTGGCCTAAATCCAGACTACAATTTGCTCCTGAGGCCAGAAGGTGCTGTGGCTGTGAGTTGGCACCGCTACAAGCTTCATTGGGAAATATGATTATGAAGCCTTACTGACTGAAGAATTCACAAATTCATTATGTCCTAAACTATATGCATGTATCCATGGTTTGGTCAGATGCTGCAGTCCACTTGATTCCAACATAAACACTATTTATGTACTGTGAGATGGTTTTCCTGAAGTAACATGAACTTTTACAAGTCCCTTAGTTAGAATAACAAGCTGTAAATTATCATATTTACCATACTTAAAATAAGCTTCAATAGATGTCTAAATAGAGAATTTAGGGGACTCCTACCTAATAAGACTGGTCAATACAGTGCTCTTGAAAATGACTTGATATAATAATCATGAGTAGAGGAAGCTGTCTATTAGGATTAAAATATGTTTTGTATTTAGGGTTCTTATTTCTGAACTCTAGCATTATTACTTTTAAATGTGTAATACTTGCAATTTTGTAGCTTGTTCTTGGTGTTAATCAGATAAAGTGATGCATTTGTCACATTCCCCAAAGGGAAGAATGGCACAAATGGAAATGTCATTAGTGCTCCTGGCACCTGGTCAGCCATTTCAGCTGGTATCTGCTCTTCATGAACTGTATTTCATTTGAGTTGACTGCAGGCCATCTTATATTGCTTACAAAACTTGGATTAATATAGCAGATTTTCATTCTACAGCAGTTAGTTAAACCTTCAGAGAGGTAGTGAAGGAAAACATGTGTGGTGGAGAACTTGTTCTCTGAACTTTATTTCTGTTGCTAAGGCAACCTCTTGCTCAGTCTTTATAGAATATGCTCAGAGCAGCTGCCTCATTTAGTGTTTTAGGCACTTCAGGCCACAGCATCAGGCAACAAGGAGGGACTTGGATATTAATATGAAGTTGAAACACAAAGTAGATTGTACCAGATCGGGAACAAATTTATCATTTTACTCATTTTCCACAAAAGTATTCCCTATGTATCCACTGTCTTCTGTGAATCATTTAAAAAAGAAATGAAATAGTGGGTCAGAGGCTGGGAGACTTGAAAGTCAAAGCATGCTTGCTGAGAGTCTGAGATATGCTTTTTAGTTGTATCATGCCCTTAACACTTCCAGTGTCCAGAATGAGAATGATTTGGAGAGTTAAGCCCTAGATTCAGCAAATGGACCCAGATGACTGACAAATGGGCCCAGATCCTCAAAGATATTAGGTGCCCAGATCCCACTGAGTTGAATGGGAGTTGGGCAACTAAATAACGTTAAGGATCTGAGCAATAGGGCTTAGCTTAAAGCACGAGTGTTCCCATTGATTTGGGGAACAGGTGAGGTAGGAAATGTTTGAATGCAAAAATAGCAAATTACTTAAAATTGCATGCCTATGAGAAATACATTTGTAGGGTTCTTTTACCCTTTTTATTACAGAAGATAGAATATAAGAATGGCCATACTGGGTCAGGCCAAAGGTCCATATAGCCCAGTATCCCATCTTCTGACAGTGACCAATTCCAGGTACCCCAAAGGGAATGAACAGAACAGGTAATAAGTGATCCAGCCCTTGTCACCCATTCCCAGCTCCTGGCAAACAGAAGCTAGGGACGCTATCCCTGTCCATCCTGGCTAATAACCATTGATAGACCTATCCTCCATGAATGTATCTAGTTCTTCTTTGAATCCTGTTATAGTCTTGGCCTTCACAACATCCTTGACAACGACTTCCATGGGTTGATTGTGCATTGTGTGAAGAAATACTTCCTTTTGTTTGTTTTTAAACCTGCTGCCTATTAATTTCATTTGGTCACCCTTAGTTTTTGTGTTATGAGAAGGAGTAAATAACACTTCCTTATCTACTTTCTCCACACCAGTCATGATTTTATAGACCTCAATCATATTCCCCCCTTAGCTGTCTCTTTTCCAATCTGAAGAGTCCCAGTTTTATTAATCTCTCTTCATACGGAAGCTGTTCCATACCCCTAATCATTTGTGTTGCCTTTTTCTGTACTCTTTCCAATATACATTTTTTGAGATGGGGTGACCACATCTGCAAGCAGTACTGAAGATGTGGGCATACCATGGATTTATATTGAGTCAATATGATATTTTGTCTTATTACCTATCCCTTTCCTAATGATTCCCAACATTGTTAGTTTTATTTTTTTGGACTGCTGCTGCACAGAGGAGATGACTAATTTTATACATCATTTTATGTGTATAGTTGGGATGTCTTCCAATATGCATTACTTTGCATTTATCAACATTGACTTTCATCTGCCATTTTGTTGCCCAGTCACCAGTTTTGTGAGATACCTTTGTAGCTCTTTGGAGTCTGCTTTGGCCTTAACTGTATTGAGTAGTTTTGTATCATCTATAAATTTGGCCACCTCCCTGTTTACCCCTTTTTCCAGATCATTTATGAATATGTTGAATAGGTCTGGTCACAGTACAGACCCCTGCAGGACACCACTATTTACCTCTCTCCAGTCTGAAAACTAACAATTTCCCCCTATCCTTTGTTTCCTATCTTTTAACTAGTTACTGATTTTATGAGAGGACCTTCCCTCTTATACCATGACAGCTTACTTTGACAAGTTCCCTCACCAAAGGCTCTTAAGCAAAGGCTTTCTGAAAATTTAAGTACACTATATCCACTTGATCCCCCTTGTCCACATGCTGGTTGACCCCTACCCCCCAAGAGAGAGCCTTGTAGAAGGTGATGTGATCAGGGGGATAAGATATTGAACAAATTTGGCCAGGACAAAGAAGGGAAGGATAGAATTGAGCAGAAGAGGCTTTGGCCAGTACCTGCCCTTTTAAACTGAAGAAAGAGTTCAAAGAGGCAGAGAAAAGGACCTATTTCTACAGTAGCAGTAGTCACATCATTTTCCAATAGCTGCAACAGAGCCAGCTGAAAATAATGATTATTCTGCAGTCTGGTCTCTTTCAAAATAGGAGATTCCAGAATCTAGATGAAATTATTGGGTTACATTTCAAGATTTTCTGAATCTGGAATATCTATTTGGAACAGGGGTAATATGAAATTTTATGCAGGAATTTGCAGGAATAGGCGCTGCATTTATCAATCATGGTTTCTGCATGTTTTATTGGGGAAATGTCAACATATTGTTTGCTTCTGAGATCTCAGTCTTTAAATTTCTCTGTTAAAGGCGTTACTTTCCCCAATATACAATTCCATTTTTATTTTGATTTCCACATAGGACTATAGGTGCCTAACTTTATACATTCAAGCTTGAAAATAGTGGCTAAAGTTATTAGACCTTCTAAAATTTCCCACAAGTCTCTTATTCATGTGTGTGTGTGTATAGAGAGAGATATATATATATATATAGAGAGATATATATATATATAGAGAGAGATATATATATATATATATATAGAGAGAGAGAGAGAGAGATTAGTAATTTCTAACTCTTCCTCTAATCCATCAATTTGTTGCATAAATCCCAAAACAATTAATTTTGAAACTGAAAAATTCCTCCCATCATTATCCATTAATTTTTATTAGTCTTACTTCAGATGTGCTAAGGCAAGCAAAGCTTCCTTAAAATTCATGTTTGTCTGCTCACTTGTATTTCTCTGGCCATCTCAGGAAACAATATTTGGTGCCCTTGAAAAGTATATCTTTGGGGTAGTACTTCTTCTAGTTACTGCATTTCTGATGTTCCAGATGGGGGAAAAAATGAGATGAGAAAAATATTTTTTGGGGAAAATGTTTGCTAATGTAATCAACATGTCTCTTACTAGCTACTTAAATAGTGGTATGATTTACTTTTGATATGCTAAAACAACGAGGAGTCCGGTGGACTCCAGAGGACCCAACCACATGAGCCACATCATCAGGGGCTCATTCACCGGCACATCTACTAATGTGATATAACCCAGAAATGCCCCTCTGCCATGTACATTGGCCAAACCAGACAGTCTCTACGTAAAAGAATAAATGGACACACATCAGAAATGATAACATACAAAAGCCAGTAGGAGAACACTTCAATCTCCCTGGACATTCAACAACAGATTTTAAAGTAGCCATCCTTCAACAGAAAAACTTCAAAGAGAAACTGCAGAGCTACAATTCATTTGCAAATTTAACACCATTAATTTGGGCTTCAATAGAGAGACTAGGAGTGGGTGGCTCACTACAAAATGAATTTTCCCCTCTCTTGGTATTGACACCTCCTCATCAATTATTGGGAGTGGACCACACCAGACTCCTTGTTGTTTTTGTGGATACAGACTTACCCTCTGATACTTGTAATATGCTAGAAGTACAAGATGTATTTTAAAAGTTAATTGTTAAAAATGAAGCTGTCACAGAAAAAAAAATTTGCTATTAGATGCTACTAGTTATTAAGACAGTTGATGACTTCTATCATTATGGTAGGGCATTTATTCTCAGATTAATTATGCCGCAAGACAGTACCTACTTCAACATTTAAATCATACCAAAAGAGGAACATCCCAAAACTCAAAAGGGCTAAAACTGATGTTTTCAAAAATTAGAAAAAAAATTCTCTAGGCCCCGCTGTCAAGAAAACAGTATAAATTCTAATTTAAACAAAGGTAGGGGAGACAACTGGGCTAAGTGATCTGGTTCCTGATAACAGCTATAAATTACAGTATTCTGCAGGACTGCAGACACCACCTGCCTCTACTAAGTCTGAGAAAAGTGACTTTAGACTCTTCATCCAAATGTCTGAAGGGATCCAGAAATCAAAGTTTGGGATTGATTAGAAATTAAATGAAAATTGTGGAGTGCAGTTTTCCTTCATTGATCTATCATGAAGATAGACTATGTAAAATGGAAAGCTTTGGCATTGAAGGATAAGAAACTTATCACAGATGGAGAAACTTCCTGGTAATATCTGCAACTATCAATTAATTATATCTAACAGCGCTATGTAGAACAAGACCATTATTGTTGAGGATCCCTTCCACTCAGGTTTCTAGGAGACAATACATATTTGTGCCCAATACGTCTAAAGAATACAAATCTACTTGTATACACACATACTGTACAATTGTATGTATTGATTTAGAAATGTTTACAGACATGCTCATTTTAATGCCATTCCCATGCAATTATTTCAGACATAGTACATTGTTTCAAAATTGTAGGATTTTCTTCTCTTGCTACTTAAAGTACCCATCCAAAGCAGGATAAAACTTGGCAACAGATTTTTTTTTTTTAAATAGTTGATCCTCCTGATGTTCCATTGAAGATAATTATGATTTACAAATTTTGCCATTACAATGTTTTTAGTCTGAAGGTATAGCAACTATCAGTATGTTCTTCTTGACTATATTCTTTATACTTGAATCAAAGTCATGATTCATTCTTATATAATGCGCTTTGCATTAGAGCAAGGGTGGGGAAACCTATGGCCCACGGGCCAGAACTGGCCCATTGGTTAATTTCATCTGGCCCACAGCGCCCGCTCCCCTGGGGCTGGAGCCGTGAGCACCAGCTTGCCCCACTTTGGGGGGAAGCCCCAAGCCTCCACACCACCCCGGTCTGTGGGTCAATGGCCCGTGACAGAAAAAAGGTTCCCCATCTCTGTATTAGGGTTACCATTCTGCCACCCTCTATAGTAAAGAAATTTCAAGTTTCTTCAAATTTGAAGTGAATACAAGTAGAACAATTAATGTAAGAAAACATTGATATCATAACAGATTAGAACAACTACCATAACAATGATAACACAGATTCACAAAGATACCAGTCTCAATCCCAGGAGGAGTCCAAGCCTTGTCTATCAAGCCAGATCACCAGGACACCCTTTCCAACCCAAAATGTACCTATACAGTCATGTTTATTTTCAAGCAGTCCTTAGAGGAACAGACTGGGAAACCACCACTGACCCCCATTGGTCCACACTCTGAATCAGATACCTAACCAAGGGTCTGTGAGATTTAGGTGCACAAGTCCTATTGACTTTCCTATCCTTTTGGAAAATTCCGCCTACAGGTCCCATGATTCAAATGATGGCATAGACAAGTTTCATATGATAAGAAAAAAGACGACACCACCGCCAACTTCCATAGAGTCAGAAAAGCTGAGAGAGAAATATATTTAAACACTTACCATAGATTGGAATAAGTAAAGTACTGCAACAATGAGGTGTTTTAATGAATTCCAGATGGCAATAGCAGAAGCCCTTTGGGGTCCTAGTTATGCTTTAAGAGCAAATAGTAGAAATAAAGTGACTCAGTAAGTGATATCTAGGTCAGATTGACAGAATACTATTTGCTGTTTATCTGGGTCCTATATTATGGGGGAGAGATTTTCCAAAGCACAAATGATGTGTAGCTCCCATCTGTGTCTTTGGGAATCTCCACTTACATGACCTGATCCAATAACTTGACAGCAGATTGGCTATACCAGAGACTCATTTTTTTCAGAATGAGTGATGCCTGAAAATGGAGGTGTTATAAGCCATAACCCAATGTTGTTCAAGTCTAGGGAGAACTTCAGGGATCAACTAATTTGCAGCTGGTACCCTGAATCTGAAGATTGACCCAGGGTGTCTTTTTATTCTTATATTCTCCCCATCTATTGAAGTGAATGTGATACTGCCAGCTCATGCCAACACCCCTACGCCTCAACTGAACACTGACAAATGCACAGCCAGACACTGGTCTGGCTCACCTATGTTTTTGTATTGTTAAAATAGGTATTAGGTTTATGAAAATGAGTTTAGACTTTATGAAATGCTTATAAATTGCTGCATGTATTAATCTCACTTATAATCTCTCTATCCCATGTTAAAAGGTTAAATTTAAATATTTGCTCTGTAACTGTGAAGGTACCAGTCAGGAGAGAAGCATTACTAAGTGTGAATATCAATTTACTATAGGAGGTGTTCTCTCCTGCCCAAGAAAAGAAGGCCCATAGACAAACTATTGTAGAACCTCAGAGGACAAAAGACTTTGTTGATTGCTCCCCCACACTGACAAAGAGGAGACGCGCATGAGAATTCATTCCATCAGCTTGAACTCTGGGGGGAAAGGGAATAAAAATTCCTGACAAGAAGAAACTGGATCTTTATGCTGCTTGACACTTGGGAGGGCAATATTTCTTAGTATAAGCAAGGGCTCCCCAGCTGCTTAGCATGGGTCAGACCAAATGGACATATAACACTTGCTCATTATAGAAGCGTCTACCTTTTGGAATTTAAGACTAACTGTGTGTGTATATTTACACGTTTTAACCTTGTAAGTAACTCGTTTTGTTTTTCTTCATTAATAAATCTTTAGTTTATTATAGGATTGGCTACAAGCATTGTCTTTTGTGTAATATCTAGAGTACACTTGACTTGGGGTAAATGACTGGTCCTTTGGGAATGGGAGTAACCTGAATATTATTGTGACTTTTTGTATAATGGACAATGTCACAAAGGCAAGCTTGCCTAGGTGGCAAGATGGTACTCTAGTCTAAGGGGATTGTCTGTGACTCCATGTTAAGGCTGTTAAGTGCCTGAGGAGTTCACACTTGGTTGGTGAAATCTAATTCTAGAACACAACCAGTTTGGGGTTTGTGCCTGCTTTGTGACAGTCTACCCTGAGGTCATTATTCATGTGCTTGAGCTATTCCAGACAGCTTGACAGTGAGGATACTAATTCTATTTAAGTTTTTACACCACACACTCATCCCTGTAGTATGGGCACCTTCCAGAAGTGCATAAAGCCATGTGACTACTTATCTGTCTGTTCTCATCTCCTGCCCCAAGGAAGGAGTGTGTGGCATGGAGTGCCTTGTTTTGGTAATGTTTTTGTTGTGTGTGTGTGTGTATATATTAAAAAAAAAAGTTGTATGTTACAGAAGATACCATCAAGGACATGTGCCTTGCACTTAGAGCTTCTGCAAGGTGGCAAGGTTTGGGACTGTCCTTAGTTCCTAGGGGAGTTAATTCCAGTCTTGGACTTCCTCTCAAGACTGTTCTGTCTGCCACAGAGACAAGTTTTACCCTTATTATAGAAAGTTCCACTGTGGCACAGGAGCATAGCTGTTGACCACAGATTTCACTCTAGACCTTTAGGTGCTCATTTAGATATCCTGGGCCCAGACCCTGGAGAGCCTTGAAGATAAGGACTGAGACCTTGACATTTGAAATTCTATGGGAAACCAGTGTAGAGAGTGGAAGATAAGTTGTGCTGTAGCAACACAGGCTACCCGAAGCACAAACCTTTCAGATTCTCTAATAGTTGAAGTTTCCTAAGTTCTGAAGGCTTCATGACAAGGTATATTGCATTGTTGTAGTCCAGCTGAGAAGTGATAAAGACCTAGCCTCAGTTATTCATTCCTTTGTCTGAGAGGATAGGATGGAGTCTAACCACCCAGAGATGGTAGAAACCCTTACTCTCTTGCCTTTGATGTTAATAGAGGCACCTGACTTCTTGTCCTATCTAGGTCTGAAAGTACTGATTGTCCTGAGGGAATAAGGTAGGCTAGCTTAGGACTCACAGTATCATCCTACCAGGTCTTGGTGGTGTTATATTGGGTATTT
Organism: Platysternon megacephalum; assembly: GCA_003942145.1. Classification (NCBI taxonomy): domain Eukaryota; kingdom Metazoa; phylum Chordata; order Testudines; family Platysternidae; genus Platysternon; species Platysternon megacephalum. Next base: position 23,668,882 of record QXTE01000003.1, read on the forward strand.
TAAGCATGAGATCAACTCTGATTCCAGTTATACTAAAGTACCCCAGTAAGTGGTTTTCAAAACTTTTTAGGCTGCGTACTACTTTCCAAATAATTTAGTTACCACATAACCCCCTAGTATATACAGGATATACCTAGTAAGACGTGGCAATCTAATCATAAAGAAAATGCATTGTCTGCCTTTACAGGATTTTTCTTTCATACCCCCTGACGAGAGCTCACATACTCTAGCGGCACCCTTACCTCCAGTATGAAAACCACTGCTCCAAGTTACCTACCTGTAATTTGTTAGGCCTAGCAGCATCCTATTCTAATCTTGAATTTATTCATTGAATAATATATACACAATATTCAATAATAATTGCTTGAACACTTTTGCCAGTAAACTTCTATTGTGGGGGTAAAAAAATTCAAGTTACAGAGAATCCACCATTTACTCTAGTTTAAACCTTCAAGAGACTTGTGCCCCACACTGCAGAGAAATATGAAAAATCCCAAAGGTTTCTGCCACTCTGACCCGGGGGAAAATTCCTTCCCAACCCAAATATGGTGATCAGTTAGACTGAGAATGTCAACAAAACCTGCCACCCATACACCTGGGAAAGAATTCTCTGTAATGGCTCCATCTAGTGTCCCACCTCCCGCCACTGGGGATATTTGCTAGTAGCAGTCACAGATGGGCTATATGCCTTAGTAGGCAGTATCATCTCCATAAACTTGTCAAGCTCAGTCTTGAAGCCGGTTTTTTGCCCCCAGTGCTTCCCTTGGAAGGTTGTTCCTTCTATGATGACATAACTGGCTCTGTGGATACGGGGAAAGCAGTGGATGTGAGATCTTGACTTTAGCAAAGTTTTTGATATGCTCTCCCATGGTATTTTTGCCAGCAAGATTGACTTAACAGATTTGACACGTTATTATGCAGAAGAAAAATGCTGCTTTTAACCCTCTTAATTTAAATGAAATAAGCAAGGAAACAGTTTCCTTACTTCCTTGTCAAATCTTAAAAAAAAATAAAATCCCTATATATTTTATTAGTTTAACACAGTACTCTATTTTGGGAGGAGGTGTCTGTTGCTCCCTGGTTGCATACTTCTGGTTCCAAATGAGGTGTGTGGTTGACTGGTCAGTTCATAACTGATGTTCTACTATACACTGTATATTATAGTTACAGTAGAATTTATTTGGACATACTCCATGACACCCTGAGAAATATGAAATGAATTCACAGAAGCTTTGAATATTGAATGAATTAATGATGGTCACTCAGAGTAAAGTGTGGGAGGGTTTAGTAAGCGCTACAGAGGCATTTTTAATGATTATTCATTTCCATTCAGTAATCAATGCAACATTTATTGTACAAATAGCTAGACCAGAAACTACAGATAAACAGTTACATAGAATAATTTCAAGTAGTATGTTGGAATTCAATGGAGCATGCCTTTACTTTTATCTTCATGTTTATAGTGCCATTCCACTCTTATTGTAAGTGATGTGCAGAGATAAGCCACTTCACTCCATGATGTTCAAAGATTATAAACTTCCCAAAATGTACTTATCCCACTTTCTTCTAATCTAGATTATATTATATTAAAGACTACCTTGAATGTCTCTTTTCAATCTAGGAGTTCGATCTTTTAAATGCTTATTGCATTTAAATTACACTGAAGTTTCTCTCATGTAAGTAGGAGATTTGGGGGCACAGCTTCTTTTTAAGTGGCATATTTCTTTTTTGAAGAAGTCATATTTTCATTGTGTCACCTACAACTAGAAATACCCTACCCATTTTTCTGAATGATCTAATTGACCGGATACTGGATTGTGTGTGTGTGTGGCTGACATACATTGTTTGCATTGGCCCTCCCCTTCTAATAGTTTTTATTTTCTGTTTTCATGATGGCTCATTCCTGACTACTCCACTATGATTACATTATAATGTCTGTTAATGTACTGTGGGCTATAGGAGGAAAAAAATCAATTTTCTTCAGTTATTAAACATAGCCCAGACCAAGCAAAATGAGTTTATCCACAGACAGTGAATAGGGCCAGATCCTCAGCTCATGTAAACTGGAGTAAATCCACTGATGACATGGGGTCTTATTTTAATGAAGCTATGTCAGTATACATCAGGTGATTACCAGGTCCATATTTGCTACCAATATGCATACTGATCAAGAGAAATGCATGCTCCCACACAATTATGTGTCTATACATGCACATATAGGACTGTATTCTACCTTACACCTTACCTTCTAGAGCATCTCTCTCAACTTTTCTTCTCCATATTACTGATATTCACAACAGCTGAACCCAGCTCAGAACAGGGTTGTTTGACTCCTGTGAATAGTGGATGTTCTGAAATCCAAATTTGGACTGGGCTCCAAATTATGCAAATAGGATTTTAGGTTAGCTTACTGTAAAGGTTGAGTCCGAATAACCTCACATTTCATAGTGTTCAAAGTCACAGCTTGGACCATATTTAAATTAATTTCCTAAATTTGTCCTGCTATTCTGTAGTCTGAGCAGTATTTAATATTGCTAGTGGAAAACAGAAAGATGTAAAAGTCACACTGACTGTAGGAAGCAGAAAAAAGATGAAATCTACAATAAAGTTTAGATTAAAAAAGAGATTGTGGCTCATAAGACAGGGTAAGCAAGACCTCCAATGCAAACAAAGTACCTGGAGGAAGAATTTTATGACTATTGGTGTAACTAGACTTAAACCCCCCAGTACCCCAAGAAAATCTCAATGTTAATAAACATTCTTTAAGCACACACACTTTTCCAAGTCGTGTGTGTCACTGCTGGAATCTGATAAAATTGCATATAGCACAAAAAACTTAGCACACCACAGTTAAGAGGAGAAATGAATGTGAAACCTATCGCCGGTATTTAAAAGCAAACGTACCTATAAGACACTTTACTATTGAGGCCCACATTTGCAAAACCCTGCACCTGCACAGTGGATAAGATGCCTAAAGGGTACACAGGAACATTTGTTTTAATATGCAAAAACACCACTTTTATTTGTGCATGAATGCTAATTGTGTATTACAGGTGTTTAGGGTTGTGAGGTGTGATATCGTATTAAATGAAACCTGTTGGCTTTGCTTCACTGAATGCAGTTCTAATGCAGATGCTACTAGTAAAACACCTGCTGTTACCTTTGCAACATCTGTCTCTCAGCAACCAATGTAGGTTATGCATGCTAGTGAGATCAAGTGATTTCCTGCACAGATCTACACGAGTAATGGCTATTTTCATTTTACAAGTATTTATAAGGAAGGGACTTGTGAAATGTTTGCCAATAGGAGAGCTCCCCCCACCCCAAATCTGATCCAGGCTATTTTACTATTCCCACCAACAAATAGTTTTCACTACGAGCATGGAAAAATGTCACTATAGCAAAATTACAAATTCACTCCCAGAAATATATTTCTTAAATTCTGTCATATAATTCAGGTGAACCTTATGGTGACGCCCTTGTTCACACTGGTGAGCACTTACTTAGATGTCCCCCCATTTCTGTTTTATCTAACCACCTCACAATCTTTGAATGTATTATCACAACACCCCTATGAGGTAGGGAAGTACTACTATCTTTATTGTACATATGGGGAAATGAAGCACAGAGAAACAAAGGCTATATCTACATTATGAACGACAGGTGTGATTTCCCCTCTGCTCAGTGAGCTAGAGTGAGTATAAATAGCAATGTAGATGCAGTAGCATGGGTAGTGGCTGCATAGACATGGATGAGCCATGTCAAATACACACCCAGTTTTGGGGCCCCCCACTATGGAAAGGACGTGGGCAAATTGGAGAGTCCAGCGGAGGGCAATGAAAAGGATTAGGGAGCTGGGGCACATGACTTACCAAGAGAGGCTGAGGGAACTGGGGTTCTTTAGTCTGCAGAAGAGAAAAAAAAATGAGACAGGATTTGATAGCAGCCTTCAACTATCTGAAGTGGGGTTCCAAAGAGGATGGAGCTTGGCTGTTCTCAGTGGTGGCAGATGACAGAACAAGGAGAAATAGTCTCAAGTTGCAGTGGGGGAGGTCTAGGTTGGATATTAGGAAACACTATTTCACTAGGAGGGTGGTGAAGCACTGGAATGGGTTACCTAGGGAGGTGGTGGAATCTCCTTCCTTAGAGGTTTTTAAGGCCCAGCTTGACAAAGCCCTGGCTAGGATGATTTATTTGGGGTTGGTCCTGCTTTGAGCAGGGGACTGGACTAGATGACCTCCTGAGGTCTCTTCCAACCATAATCTTCTATGAATAGTGTGCCTCAGAGAAGTGTTTTCTAATCACAAAGACATTTGAGGTTTCTTCAGAGTTGGTGCCACTTCCTCAGGGCTGTGACTAAAAATACAATTTAGCCTGCGAAGTGTACTAATATGGTACATGCAAGCATCTGGGGCCTGATTTTCAGACCACGGCTTCCACTTGTGTGTTTATCATATAAATGATATCACATGCATACACAGATGTGTGGTGTAAGCAATCTGAGGCCAGACTGAAACCTCTCACTCTATGTGGTGATTCATTTTATCCACACTAAGAACATACACGTAGAATGGTGATAGAGGAACCTCAAAAGATTTGATATTCAGCTCAGATGAGAAATTTGGATGCTTGTCAAGCCTCATGAATTTGTAATATTGGACTTGGAAGCTCACAAGATGTTCTCACAAGGCATATCCAGTGCTACTGGTTTTTAATCACGTGAAAAGAGACTTTCCTGTTGTGACTCTGGAAATAGAAATCTACTTTGCGCTAAACTATGAAGTAAAGATGCTTGCAAAAATAATTTTTAAAAATCCCAGTATGTGTTTGGTTCTGGTTCATTTCCAGTTTTGGAAGAAGGATAATGTTTTTGGCTTTATCTGAGCTGATTCACCCATCCATATAATAAAGCACAAAAATGACTACATTAATCTAGACAGACAACTTAGAAAATAGCCTTTTATATTACTCATCTGGTCTTGACCCAAAGCTGAATTTTAATCAAACAAATTTTGAAGGGAAATACATTGCACAAAGATAAGTGGGCTCTTCAAAACCTACCACCATTTATATTCCCTAGGACATCAGACTGTGTATGAAAATACATTAACAAATGTCAAAGTAATTAGACTGATTTTAAAAAGCCAACATAAATATTAGATTTTGATAGATTCTGTAGCCACAAAGGGGAAATTAAACTAATAAGCCAACAGATAGATTCAGAGACACTGAGACAGCCAGACCTGCAGTACTAGCAAATTTTGCACCCAGATTCACCACAAACACACTGATTGGAAGGGGTTATACAGGACTTTCATTACTTGCTATGTGCAACCATGCTGAACTCAAAGTGGTTATCTGCGTGTAACTGTGATCCCAGTTTGACTCACCAATCCCAATCCTCAAGCTATGCTGGGCACAGGAACCAAAAAGGGGGAAGCAGAAGCTGGCTTTATATCCCCTTTATCTCCCCCGCTCCTTTCCAATCCTGGGCCCAGCCAACTTAATACAGCCCCCGTTTGTCCTCAGTGAGGGGAAATGGTAGCATTTTAACATGCAAGAACTAGTGAAAAAAAATTCAAGTTGAGACTTTGAAAAGTTTCTCTAGAAATGACAGTTGTCCCCTCTCCCTATGCTTGTCTCTTCCCCTCTCCTCCGCCCCACACACTGCATGAGCAGGGGGAATCCCTAAGGGGCAGATTCCAGAAGTGGGTCATTAACATAACAGCCACCTGTAGAGGTGTCTAGATGGACCCAATAATTAGAGCCTATTTCCAACACAAACTGACCAATTCTACTGAGAAATTGTTATCCACAATTGCTTCCGTGCACTAAGCCACAAGAAACAGATTTCAAATAAAACTTCTCATTGTTGATGGTCTTAGCATACCATCAGTGAAAGAATCCATATGGCATTGTTTATATGATGTGTTTAACAAATGTATTAGCTAGCACATATTAATTAACAAGCTTTCAAAACACTACTTACCGTCACTAGTGTAGAGGAAGCGGTGTTTAAAACATGTGAACTGGACATGGTCCAGGTCACCAAGTGGTGTTTGAAAGTGTTAATTAACACATGACCATAATAGCTAAAATGTTTGCTAAGTACAAATAGTTTTGCCAGGCTTGACAAGGCCTGAGTCACCTAGACAGAGACTGTACTGAAATAGGAGATATGTTCACAGCACGCACAGACACAACAGGTGATTCTATTATTGTTAAATTCCATGCAAGGGGTGTAATCTCCAACTGTGTGCAGAATCATAGAAATCCAGCCATCCCTAGCAATAAAAGGAATTGTGAAGCTCAGAGTCTAATGCATCAATTTGGTAACAGCTGTTTAGTTTGTGAAGTCACAATTGATCAAGGTATTTCATAAAATTAAGTAGTTTTCACACTTAAGATAGCTAACACAAAGCAGTGATTACACAGGGATATTTTTGTATTTCATTGAAATGTTTTTGAAGTTTCCTATTAGTTCCCTTGGAAAGGAGCCTCTTTTTTAGAGTCTGTCACACACAGCAATAATCACATATTATTCTGCATAGATTGATGTAGCTGCCATTTTCTCCAGGAAAATCTCTGAATGGGAACAAAGAAAGAATCTTTGTTATTCACACAATGGGAGTTTGACCAGAACTGAGAACCCTCCACACATCATGTGATACACAAGACAGTGCTGAATTATGATTATCCTTAGTCATTTTACTCTAAATTCTCCCTACCGCCTTGTTATAAACTAAGGGTTTAGGTTATGGTTTTAATCACCAGGCTTGAGTAAGGAGTGGCATGTTGATACATGGGGCCAGCACCAGCCCAGGGAGGGAGCTATGCCTGTGAGATAGGAAAATTTCCTCTCTGGCTCCCCTGTTGCTCCAAGAAGGAAGTGATCATCTACTAGCCTATCCAAGCAGTTGATTATGACACACTCCACTTTGGCCAGGAAGTGAGTTAAGGTAGAGCAAGAGCAAGTTACATGGGCTCTGTGCCCACTTACAATACAAGAGGATTTTTTCTCATTAGTATGGGCATGTAGTCGAAGGATGGAATTCACTAGGGAGGGACTTAGGCTATGCATAGGGTTGCCAATTTTGGGTGGACATATTTCTGGAGGTTTCATCAAATAACAATCTTTAATTAAAGATTAATCTAATTCTAGGAGACTCCAGGACAATCCTGGAGGGTTGGCAACCCTAGCTACGCAACACTCATTGTTGCAACCTGTAACTTTTAGACATGCTTCTGCCAACTGAAATTCACAACTCTGATTAAGTACGCAGGCTCCCCCATAAAATGCACAAGGAGAGTCAGTCACCAGCACTCAGTGGGGAGCTGCCTAAATTAGCCAATAGGAATAGCTGAGTAGGAGTGTGGCCTGAATCTGCCTCTCAAGAAAATGAGGCACTTAACTCTGGGGCAGAGGGAAATGCCTTCCTTCACAGCTCTGAACACTTTCCTGGAGTTAGACACTTAAGACAGGTCACCCCTCCTCCCCCACTACTAGACAAAACTGAGGAGGCTGTGCCACGCCTTCTAGGACTTTAGGCAGTAGCTGAGCAGGGATTTTGTGAATACCAAGTGCTGGCCATAGGTGTCTGATGCCACTTCATACGTCTAAGTCCCCTTGTCAATCCCATCCAAACAACTATCTAGCCCTCTGATAGGCGCTCACACCATTGTCATGCCTATGGACAGGGATCCTCTTCTCTGTTTGGTGAGGCACCTAACACATTCACTGGTGCTGAGAGAAATAATGAAAGGGGAAAAAAATAAAGAAATTGGTGTCAACTACAGCTGCAATTTTGTAACTCTTGTGCACTGTTATATCCTTGGGGGCAACAGTTTTAGGAAGAAATCACTGGAGAGACAGAGCTGTAAACCTTGTAGCAGCCATTTATTGCCACACTCAGAACTAACCAAAAAGCCAGCCAAAACTGGCTGGGCTATCCCCTAATAATCTAACTCAGTTGCCATAGCAACAAGATTCTACAACCAAATACACAACATATTCCTCCCCCCTTAATAAGAATGTCCGTTAAATAAAACAAACACTAAACTAGAGAAGGAGGGTAGACTACCTCCATTCCCGGCTAAACCCCGGGGATTATTTTGCCCCGTAACCGTGGGTTCGCCCTAGCTAAAGATCCAGCCGACGAGGAGGCCTTCTCTCTCTAGGTGGATTACGGCGGACTTCTGGTGTTGTTGCACCCGAAAGTGTCTTGGGCGCAGGCCTGACNGCCTGATGACTTGATCTTGCTGCTGACGTTGCACAATTTGTCGGGGTTCAGAAGGTTTCAGCAGATCAAAGCAAGTGCGCAGCTGTCGTCCCATCATTAGAAAGGCCGGGGATGCCTTGGTCGTAGCATGAGGTGTGTTTCTGTAGGATAGTAAGAAGGTGTCCAGACGCTTTTGAATGGATAATTGTCCCCTTGCCGATTTCAAAGCTTGTTTCATTGTCTGCACAAATCTTTCAGCTAATCCATTGGTGGATGGATGATATGGTGCTGAAGTGATGTGGTGTATCCCATTTGCCTTCATAAACTTTTGAAACTCCTGAGAGACGAACTGCGGTCTGTTGTCACTCACAAGTTGTTCTGGCAGACCGAAATGACTAAAGAGTCCTCGTAGTTTTTGGATAGTACTCTCTGCAGTAGTGGACTGCATTATAGAGACTTCTGGCCATTTAGAATGGGCATCTACCACCACCAAGAACATGCTTCCTTCAAGGGGGCCAGCGAGGTCAACGTGAATACGTTGCCATGGGTTTTCAGGCCAGTCCCATGGATGTAGGGGTGCCCACTGGGGTGCATTCCTCACACCCTGACATGACATACAAGCTCTTGCCTTCTATTCAATAGCACTGTCCAATCCAGGCCACCAAAAGTAGCTTCGTGCAATTTCCTTTATGCGCACTATTCCACAGTGACCGGAATGGAGCTGTTCTAACATCTGTGATCTCAGTGGTGGTGGGATAATGACACGTCTCCCCCACAACAAACAACCAGATTGGATTGATAACTCCGTCCTCCTGGACATGTAGGTAACAAGGTCGGGTGAGACCAGAGAGGTTCGTCGAGATGTTCCATGCATCACCAGGTCCATAACCTGGGACAATACTGGGTCTACTCGAGTCGCCTTCTTTACCTGAGTAGCAGTGATGGGTGTATTCTCTACCTGTTCAAAGTAAAAGATTTCCTTCTGGGCAATATCTCGATGGTTGACCGGCAAAGGCAGCCTTGAGAGACCATCTGCATTGCCGTGCAGAGCGGATTTCCGATATTTGATTTCATGTGTGTGTGCGGAGAGCAACAATGCCCACCGTTGCATACGACTAGCAGCTAATGGAGGAATGCTTGTGTGGGGTCCAAAAACTGAAGTCGGGGCGTCGATGGTCTGTAAGAAGAGTAAACTTCCGTCCGAACAGGTACTGATGAAACTTCCGAATTCCAAAAACGATTCCCAATGCCTCACGTTCGATTTGGGCATAGTTAGTTTCTGCTTTGCTTAGAGTGCGTGAAGCAAAAGCAATAGGTCTCTCTTCTCCCGAAGGCATAATGTGTGACACGACTGCTCCCACTCCATAAGGGGACGCATCGCAGGCCAACTGTAGGGGTAAGGATGGATCAAAGTGCGTCAGAACTTCAGAATTTAGCAATGCATCCTTAGATTTGTTAAATGCAACATCACAGACTTCAGTCCACTTCCAGGCCTTGTTCTGCCCAAGGAGTTCGTGAAGAGGTTTTAGCAGTGTGGCTAATTGTGAGATGAACTTTCCATAATAGTTCAATAGTCCTAGAAACGAGTGAAGCTGGCTAACATTTCGAGGAGGGGGAGCCTCCACAGTAGCCTTAACCTTGGCAGGGGCCTTACAAAGACCTGTAGCATCAATGATGTGTCCCAAATATTCAACAGAGGGCTGGAAGAATTCACACTTGTCTTTGCGGACTCGCAGTCCATACTCTTCCAGTCTTTGTAGGGTAGCCTCTAAATTCTTTAGGTGATCCTCCTCATTCCTTCCAGTGACCAGGATGTCATCCAGATAGCACTGGACTCCTGGCAAGCCACACAAGATCTGGTCCATAGCCCTCTGGAACAGGGCGGGAGCAGATGTTATTCCGAAGGGTAGGCGACAGTATCGATAAAGCCCCTTATGCGTCACAATAGTCAACAGCTCTTGGGACTTTTCATCAACGTGCATCTGTAAATACGCTTGACTCAGATCAATCTTACTGAACTTTTGTCCCCCAGCCAGGCCTGCGAAGAGGTCATCGATGCGGGGAAGCGGGTATTGCTCTGCACACAACACTGGGTTGACAGTGACCTTAAAATCACCGCAAATCCGGAGGGAGCCATCTTTCTTCACTATTGGAACAATAGGAGTTGCCCATGGGCTATGGGTAACTGGTATTAGGACTCCATTTGTGACCAGGCGCTCCAGGTCCGCTTCAACCTTCGGCTTGATGGCATATGGCACAGTTCTGGCTTTCAGATATTTTGGTTGACTGTCAGGTTTAATGTTCAATGTCACAGTGATTCCCTTCATACTTCCCAGATCCTCTCCAAAAACAGCAGCATGTCTCCTTAGTATAGTGGTCAGACCGGTTTCTTCTTTAGTCACTCGGTGCACTTCTGCCCAATTCAGCTGGATCTCCCTAAGCCAAGACCTACCCATTAAGGCTGGGTAATTACCTCTCACCACAAACAGTGGCAATTTAGCAGTCTGTCCATTGAGCTCCACCTTAACATCAGTAGTGCCCAACATGGGCACAGCTTCTCCCGTATATGTCTTCAGCACTGTTTTTGTTGCTTTAAGTGGAAGATGCTGTAGCTTTTCTTTATACACAGTCTCTGAGACCAGTGAAACTGCTGCACCGGTGTCCAGTTCCATGCGTATAGGTTTGCCATCCAACAACGGAGTTACCCAGTATTCATGTGAGCCCACTGCCAAAGACAAAACGTGCAGTGGCTCTTCTTCTTGGGAGGAGGTGTCTCCTTGGCCATCCTGGGTCTGCTCTAGGGTATGCAGATTTCCCTTTTTGGTCGGCCAGACCACAGGCCTCTTTTTCTTTTGTTTACAGGCACATGCAATGTGTCCCTTTTTGCCACAGTGTCGACACACCAGGTCCTTACACCAGCATTCTGATGCAGGGTGACCCGGCTTACCACAGCGGTAACATTCCTGACTCCCCACAGTTTTGTGGGTAGGTTCTTGTGACACCTTATGCACCCTAGGGGATGCACCGATGGATTGTGCCTCCTTTGTAGCCAGTTCCATGGAGACAGCAATATCAATGGCCTTCTGTAAGGTAAGCTGAGCCTCTGTCAATAGGCGCTTCCGTATAGCTTCACTGTGCAGGCCACACACTAACCTGTCACGCAGGGCATCATTTAACATCTCCTTAAATTCACAGTGTTCTGCAAGCTTTCTCAAAGTTGCTACAAATTGTACAACTGTTTCATCTTCTTTCTGGTCTCTTTTGTGGAACCTATATCTTTCAGCAATTACCAGTGGTTTGGAGAAAAATGGGACCCCAGGATTTCCACAATGTCACTGTAAGATTTAGTCTCTGGCTTAACAGGGTGCAGTAAGCTGCGTAGCAGGGAGTAGGTCTTAGCCCCTACAACACTTAAGAATATTGGCACCTTCTTCTCTTCTGTAATGTCATTTGCAATAACAAAAAGCTCAAAATGCTCAGTATATACATGCCATTGCACTATAGTCTCCTCAAAAGTTTCCAGTGGCCCTGTAAGTGTAGCCATGATTTTAGTTTCAGTTTGCACAGTCAGTGCAAACAAGCCAGGTCTCACCCCCTTCCAGCAGCAAACAAGGTTTGTTTGGTTTTTTTGTACCTTAACTTCTACTTCCTTCTGTTGCTGGGGAAGCACAGATATCCCATCCTCGTTGCCACGTTGTTATATCCTTGAGGGCAACAGTTTTAGGAAGAAATCACTGGAAACACAGAGCTGTAAATCTTGTAGCAGCCATTTATTGCCACACTCAGAACTAACCAAAAAGCCAGCCAAAACTGGCTGGGCTATCCCCAAATAATCTAACTCAGTTGCCATAGCAACACAAGATTCTACAACCAAATACACAACATGCACAAAATGGAGAAGCTAGTTGCCCTGCTCCCCCTCCCTGAACCTTGTATGCCCAGAAGCTAACTGCTATCTTGGCCTCAGTTCCTCAGACAATTGCATTTACCAGATCTTAACAGGGCCGCCCGGGGGGAGGGGGGGGGGGAGGGAGAGGGCGCAAGTGGGGCAATTTGCCCCAGGCCCCGGACCCCGCAGGGGCCCCGCGGCGGTCCAGGTCTTCAGCGGCATTTCAGTGGCAGGGGGCCCTTCAGTTGCTCTGGGTCTTCGGCGGCATTTTGGCGGCGGTTCCTTCACTGCTGCCGAAGACGCGAAGCGACTGAAGGGCCCCCCGCCGCCGAAATGCCGCCGAAGTCCCGGACCGCCGCCGGGTAAGTACAAGTGCCGCAGCTCCCCCCTTTGCCCCAGGCCCCCTGAATCCTCTGGGCGGCCCTGGATCTTAAACAAAAAAAACCAACCCAACCAACCAAACAACATTTTGAGATTAAGCAATTTTAAAGGGTAGACTTTTATTCTTATAGAGACACCAGTCAGAAGGCTATGTTCTGGCTGATGCAGTGATTGAAAGACTGAGCTCTCCTCCCCCAACCCCAGAACATTAAAGGATAACATTTAAATATTTTTACTGACATTCTATCATTTTTCTAGTACAATTCTCAAGCTTAAAAAGGCCAAAGAATCCAGATAGCATCTTGAATAATATTTATACAGCCTCCAAATAATTTAGCATTTCAAAGCCACAGTAGATTCAGGCATCTGTTTACAGTCAGATGTGTCTACATTTTACAGACTCCAAATATAGTTATCAAATATAACCAGGCCTCTACAATATTAGAACATAGTTACCACCCTTAACGAAGTATAAATTGTGAAGGCAGAAGGATAGATTATATAGATGAAGTTGCCCAAGAAAGCTTTGAAATTATCAATGCATGAGTCTAAGAAATGCCACTGTTTAAAACTAGAAAAGCATTTTTTTTTAAATAAAGGTTTTACTAAAACTTCCACGTGAATTAAGGCTCAGTTTACTTTCTACCAAGAGAGAAAAAAAAAAAAATCAGTATACTAGTCAGTGATGTAATCAACGTATTCCTCTATTGGTGCTGTGCTGTCACTAGAGCATATTGACCTTTTCGTGGAGTTAAAAATTCGTATGGCTGCTTGATGGACATCTTTCTTTGCAAATTTAAGACTGATTATATGCCTGCCTTATGAGCCCTTGTTAATTTTTAATCAGGGAAACAGCAAGAGTAGCAACATCAGTTGCTTGATAAAAGTAGACTAGAAAGGTTATAGAACCAATATCCCCATAGTCAGCAAATGAGTGGCCTTGGCTTCTCTAAAGCTTGTACAACCTGGTACTCACATGTCAGGAGGACTTCACTGAACACCGGGGAGGGAAGAAAAAAAAAAAAGTCTCGGGGACTTTGTTGAGCCTGCACTATACAAGTCTGAAATATGACTTGCATAGTTAGCACTCCCTGAATAAGTGGTTCTCTGTAAAGCTTTTTACTTTGACATCGATATTATGCCACAAGGCTCAACTGAACTCAGCTGAAGAAACAAATCAACTAGAAGTTTAATAGTGCTGCACTGTGAAGTTATCTGGCTAGTCCAGGAGCATTTAGTAAATGGGAAACATTCCAGCAGGAATTAGGAGTGTTCTGTCTCAACCAAATCAGGAAATCCATTCCTCACAGGAGGGCTTGACACACCAGTTCTATACCTCCTGGAATGCTCATGCTTTCTTCTCATGGCAAGTTCACCTTGCCATCCTTTCCTTACCAACTCACAAGTCTTTTTTAAACAAACAGTCTCCCCCTTTATAAATGGGTTTTTAGAAGTGCTGTATGTATGTAGCTGCTTATATATTTCTAAACCTGCTATTTAAAATACAAATAGCTAATTGCATCAGGAGAACAATGCTGAATTCTGAACACCAACGTATCACACCCATTTCAGGATTAAGTAGCTCTTGTAATTTACAGTTGTGGCTTGATGGCAATGATTTCAGTTGCCTAAATCAAAAGTTTCCTAGGGGACCTTGAGTGTTCCTGTATAATTTATGTTAAAACGCAGCTGGATTGAGATCTCAGATCAGATGGATTGAGATTTTTCTTTACACTTTACACATTGACTTGAATTACACCAGCACTCACAAGGTTGTAGATATCAATATTTGCAGAAAAACAACACCTGGGCCCCCCCAATTTTGATGGGGCTACTGTTTATAAAGCACCAAAAACAACAAAACATGGTCCATTATTTCAATGAGAGCATGCTGCTAGTCTGGGAATTTAAGTTCTCACTTATCTAACAACAACAACAACATCTAATGAGAAAAAAAGCTAACTAGATGCTCATGTGAATTAGTTGTTCCAGCAGTTCAGTGATATGGCAGTTTATGACTGTTGATTGAGGCCTTTACAAACATATCATTAACGTTCTCAAAGCGAACATAACCAATGCTTTCATATAATTCCTTCCTCTTACAAGGGAGTGTATTCTTGAGAAATTTGGACAGTAATAATATATGGAGATATACCTATCTCAGAGCTGGAAGGGAGCCTGAAGGGTCATTGAATCCAGCCCTCTGCCTTCACTAGCAGGACCAAGTACTGATTTTGCCCCAGATCCCTAAGTGGCCCCCTCAAGGATTGAAGTCACAACCCTGGGTTTAGCAGGCCCATGCTCAAACCACTGAGCAATCCCTCCCCCCAGTCTGTTGGAGTGCTTCACTTCAGCTCTCCTATATAGTCACAACCATTCCAGCTAGCGGACCATACTCTAAACTGCCTCTAAAACTGGCTGTTTCTGTTTACGAAGGCAGTTTTCTTGTACCTGATTCCACAGTTGAGTTCTAACCATTCAAAAATAGGATTTTAATTAAACACTCAGATCAATATTTTCAAACTTGGCATCCTAAACTTGCTTTAAATCTTGTCTCTCTCACCAACAAAAGTTGATCCAATAAGAGATATTATGTGATCCACCTTGTCTCTCTCATCCTAAACTTATACAAACAATAGCATATATTTGGATGCCTATGGTCTGAGCACCCACAGTTATGAGTAAAATAGCGAGAGCTGTGGGTGCACCTGGCCATACATTTAAGTGTCCAAATAAAGAATATGGAAGCCTCACCTCAGGCAGTCAAATTTGAAAATTTGGCTAGGGTCCTTCAACAGAGTATCAGCACTTGTGGGCACTAGTGTATTACATGGTTTCACATTGCATTGCTTTATCTTGTGTCCTTCATGGCAACTCCACACATTTTATGATTAATTGACCTCTCAAGCCATTAAACTATTCAGTCTGACATTGTTAGCTTGATAGTAAACCAACTGTGCTTTTTCAAATGGATCTAAAGATAATACCAATCGAAAGGACACTCTGTTTCACTATCCAGAGTCCCTAGAATACTGGTAATCCTGAAAGACTGTTTTACCAACAATTCTCCCTTAAAAAAAAAAAAAACCAAAAAACCAGACAAGTTCATAGTTGGATCATTTTCCTCAACAATCCAGCAGCTAGAGAGTGGAGAGGGAGTTTACTCACAGTGTAATCTTGAAATTGAACTGTTCTACAACAAATATAGCCTGAGTTACACATGATCACCTTTACTGAGGTCTTCCTTTACCTTTTCCATGAGATGCCAGTCACTTGCTCAAAGAATTAAAAAAAAAAAAAAAAAAGTGTACACACAGTTGTGTATCCTGAAGAGCACACAATACTGTATATAAGCGACAATATGTTTACAATTCAGTTTTGTTTGTAAAGGCAAGAATTCTTTCAAACATCTGCTATTTACAGTATGCTTTGTGTTGCAACTGCTACTTCAATGGCCGTTCTTTTTTTTTTCCCCGCCCATAAATTCCAAAGTGCCTCTGTAGGTTTAAAAATATATCTATATCTATATCTATATCTCCCAAAGTTTTGATTCAGTTCTTAGCAAATTGACAGACAGGCAACAGCACAGCAATGTGTGAACCTTCTCATTGGGTGTTAGCTTGATTTTCACATTGTCACTGCATCAGGACCTCACCATGTGTATATCCCGATAAGCATGCACCCTCCTTTTCAGAAGTCCACACTGCTGACCTTGCATTCGTTGCAACAGAAAAGCTGCTGCTGGCTGCAGTAGATTAATATGAGCTCCAATAGCATGGTTTTTGATTAAGGTCCTGAGGTTAGAAAAATGTAATTTGTACCCCACAAGGTGCCATAGTATGAACAGTGACAGCAATTAATCCTCCGCCTGCTGATGACAGTGATAAAATACCAGCTGCTGCCTCTAATAACTTTATTCATGTTCCAAAAGGAAAATTTACATGCTCCATGAATGTGAAAGAAAAAAAAATTTACACTTTTCAACAACCTGAAAGTTTTTAATCTTTGAAGTTAATGATTGTTTAACAAATCAATTTATTGAGACATGTTTCAATAGAATCTTTGAGATTCTTATTTGCAGGATTAAAAAAAATAAATCAGACTTCTCAGAGAAGTTGACTAACTGCAGGGGGTGGGATTTGGGGGGGTGGGGAAAGCTTAATTAAAAAACAGGATGAAAAATACAGGCGTGTCTGAGGGGAGATCTAAAAATCTAATATCAAAATGTGCTAAGCATGTGATCAAGATAAGAGATGTTAAAAAGATGATTAAAGTTCTAATCCTTAATGAAATCTAAAATACAAGTGCAGTATCTGACAAGCTCCTAGAGGCGCACTGTTCAAAAATGAACTTGCATACAGTAGCCAATATTCACACTTACGATAGTACTCCTGTTTTTCCACATCTCCAAAACTGGCACATTGTTTATACAGAATTTAAGTTTGATTATTTCATTTTTGTTTAAAAAAGTGCATCTGAAAACTTAAATTACATTTATATTTCTGAAAAGATTAAGATGTTAGTTTGCCACATATATATATATAGACACACACACACATATACATACACACACACACACACCCCACACTTGTGAGACCATACTCCATATCCACCTCAGTTTTTACAGCTCCTTTATGAACAATTGTCACCAAAGTTTCCTCTTCATATACTATACTAAAATCACTCTTGTAACTAATGGACCGCTTTGAGGAATTTAGTTCCCAATGCTTTGGGGATACAATCTGGCTAAAGATGGTTATAGCACTTGCTTCTGTAATTAAGCATCTAATCCTACTCCAATTTAAATCACTAGTGTTAGATATATGTCCCTGTATGAACAGCAGCCAGGTGTTTTCAGTCAGAATAGCCTTTGTAACAGGGCCAGCCCCCTCCCAAGCACTCCATCATGGCCAGAGGTGGAGAGCATTCTGCCTTTGTTTCTCCCCTCCCCCTTTCAGAAACCACTATCCACAGATAATTCAAACCAATCCCCTCTTGGGATCCATTTCATTGAGTTCTCTGGTACACTTTGGCTCTGTAGGCTTCAATCCCAGTTCAGCATCTCTCTTCTGATTAATCCAAAACAACTCAAAAACCAGACTCACAATCTTCATCACAGCTGGCCTTTATAATCCCTCACCTGCTTAGACATGGTCTGCTCCACACCTCCCTGCCTGGATAGTTTTCTCCCACTCTCTACAGCTTCTTCAGCTTTTCCCCTGCTGACTCAGGGCTCTGTAGAAGTCTTATTGCTCCCTGTAGCATCTCCAAACATAGCCACAATCTCCTGGACTTCCCTTTACTACAACTTCCTCCTCTTTTTATCCTGGGATCACCTGATTGAACCCAGATGTGCCTCATCTTGTAATCGGGCAAGCTTAGCCCGACTCTCCAGTTTACAGGCAAGTCACCCTGTTACACCTTTATTTCAGACTAAGAATCATGAAAGAATGAGAAACATTGTGCACCTACTCAGGAATCTCTTTGTAACACTCTGCATTGAATAGAACCTAAAATGACACCAGTAAGAGGATTTTATTCCATTTAAAGTTGCTGTGACCAGATAACAGCCCTTGTTCATCACTGCAGCCAAAATGAGCTACGGGAAGCATAGAGAGAGGAAGGGGTAGGGCATAAAAGAATTGTTTGCTGCTGCCCCATTCTGAGACTGTTCTATAATGGCCTGGTCTCAAGCTTGGTGTAGAGACCAGCCAGCAGTATTGTCATGGGGGAAAAGCAAACTTGATGGTAATCTGCAATATTGCCATGACAATACAAAGTCTTGAATCTATCTTTATATCTTGATTGATTGATTTTCATGAAGACTGTGACCCATAGGTCCCTAGGGTAGCCCTCAGTGAAAATGCCAAGGTCTGGGCAGGCTGTAAAAAGGAGAGCAGATTCTCCCCAAAACAGGTGGCTAACACTGAAGTTAGACTCACCAACCAGTCACCAACTGTGCTGCTGATGCCCCACACTGGTTATCGAGAAGCTAAAAAAGAAATCATCCCTGCCACCCTTTATTGCATTCCAGTTCTCTAGCTCCCAATCAGCACATATGTCCAGTACAGAGAGAAGTTACTTAAACTCTGCTCACTACACAACATGTTCTTCTGAACCCCAAAGGGTCAGCCATATTGCCAGGTCAATTTTAGTTTGGATCTTACCCAATATATCACGCTGCCAGCCAATCATTTAGTGTCTAAAACTAAAGGTTTATTATAAAGAGAAAGGAAAGAACAAGAAGGGAGTTGTTAAACAGTAAAGCAATCAGATACATACATAAGAATTCAAAGCCCATGTAAAGGCTGAATCTCCACTCTGACACTCCGAGTGCAGAAGTGGGGGCCCACAAGGATTTTAAAAATTCATACTTGCCACTCAAGGCTTGTATTAAACTCCCAAGTTTACAGCTTTTCTCTGACCTTGGCTTGGTAAACACCGCCACCACCCAAATGCAAAAAACAAAAAACCTTTGAACCCAGGAAGGAGCACTTGGGAATTCCTCCTTGTGGGGTACCCTCAAGCCCTTTCACCACCCCCCTCCCTCCAGGGAAGAGCTGAGAAAGAAAAGAAAGGAAATTAGCTGTGGCTACCAGCTAATCAAACAACATATGCACAAAGGTTACAAGCAAACAAAAGCATCTGGGATTAGCACAGAGGAATCCACAAGCCAATGAGAAATAAAAGAAAGAACCCTAACTGCGTCTTTTTAGACATTCCCTAATTTTACTTACATATCTGAGGCTCCAGATAAGTAGGTATGAATAGATAATCTATAATCATACCTGGCTTAAAAGCTGGTTACACCATTACTGCTCCGTGTCCCTGCAGCCCAGAGAACAAGAGACAAAGGGAAAGTTTCTTTCCCAATTTTAAAAAGTTCTAACTTCCCATTGGCTCTTTTGGTCAGGTGCCCACTTTTTTTTCTTTACCTGGGGGACCTTTTAACCCTTTACAGGTAAAGCAAGCAGAGAACAGACCAAGAGGGATTTTACAGCTAACTGTCTGGCTGGGTGTCTATCAAAGGGAGCTACTCCCTCCCTCCCCCTTCATGTATCACAGCCCATATATCAGGGTCTTAGCAGTACTGGTGAGTTTGCTGGCTTGAAAGTCCCTCTGGAGCACATCCACAGCTTGGATAGGTCAGTCAGTCCTTTGTTCAGAGCTTCTTTTGTAGAAAAGTTGCTTCAGAGGTAAGAAGCAGGATTGAAGACAAAATGGAGAAGATGCAGCTCCCTTTTTATATCCTTTGCCATATGGCTTGTACTTCCTTTGTCCCACACACAAGCTTTGCAGCACATAGCATGGAAAAGTCTTAGAGTTGTCCATAGCCATGCCCCTACATGTCTTGCTGACTCATATGGTGTAGTCTGTGGCTTTTTCAATGGGTTCATTGTACAGCTGATGTCCCTTGATGGGCCATCAAGCAGACTTAGTGCTCATGCCATTCTGTCTGGGAATGTCACCCAGAAACACAGCACAAGTTTTGAAATAGAGATATACCATACATATCTATAACTTACAATACAAAGGTGATACAAACATATAAACAAGATCATATTTAGCCAATTATAACTTTTCCACTGATACCTTATATGCCATATCTTGTAAGATTCATTGCAATTCTATAATATTGGTATCCAAAATATCATAAAGTGTCTCCCAGATTCCATACCGTGTCACACAGACCTACTTGCTCTTTCGTATTAAAAGTAGCTCTACTTAATGAGCTATTTAAAGAGCAATACATAGCAAA
This sequence comes from Platysternon megacephalum, assembly GCA_003942145.1. Taxonomy (NCBI): domain Eukaryota; kingdom Metazoa; phylum Chordata; order Testudines; family Platysternidae; genus Platysternon; species Platysternon megacephalum. Next base: position 23,689,130 of record QXTE01000003.1, read on the forward strand.
AAGAGGATTTCTCCTTTGAACTCCAACCTTTGTTTTGTTGAGCAAACCAAACATTATATCAAGTTATGTTTGGTTTTCATGATATTTTGGATACAGTACATATTCAATACGATATATTGAATTAGCATTTGAAGTTCTTAGGACTTAAACATAGTTGTTTTGTTTTAAACTCATGCCAATATATGGATGGGATTTTTGAGTTCCTTTTGGTACTTTAATTAACAAATGAAAACGGAGGTGAGGAGTTGCATGTATTTTGCATCACACATTTCTTTTTTTCTATAAACTATTTGTATGGTGGTAAATACATTTCTGACTTTGGATTCTTATCAAAACCAAATGTCTTCAGCTTTCTCAATCATGAAACAAGACATGATTAAAATGTATTGCGTCCCTTCTAAGGGTTTCTACTCATACAAGCGAAATGTATATGGTAGGAACCTGGGTAATTTAGAGAGACATATAAAGTGTATTGGCTATTTGTTACACGATTCTTTTGTAGATCTCTTTGTACAGATAATCTTTTCTTTTTCTGACTTGGCTGTTTTTTGCTTATTGTATATGTTGTATGATAGAGAGCAATGTCTCTACCACTTGTAAGTTACAAAGTCATCAGTAACCCTTGTAAATAAATAATACATCCATAATCAAACAACCTTGTTAACCATCCATTATACTGCATATCCTTTAAATAATGTACTATTAGAGCCAAATAGGTTTTCTTAATGGCTTTGTGGTAATAGGCTAGCCTCTGATATTCCCCATTGAATGACTATGCATTGATCTATTGTGGACACCAATGCCAAAAGTGGTAAATCCAGCAATGAAATTGCAGAGGTAGAAACTTTGACTGGCTGGTACTGCAAATTTTTCTACCTGAGAAGCATGATTGAGGTACATATAGCAGTTCTGCAATACAAAGTCATTACACATACTGATGAATAAGAGGTACTTTGAATCCCTTTCTGATTCCTTATCATTTGAGTCAAGACAGGTTTCTTATGAACAGCTCAACAAAAATGCAGCTTTATCAACTCAAAACTACATATGGGTCTGATTATTGCTCCAAATTCTTTCAGAGTATGTACTGGTAAAACCTGTGTCACCGTTTTGATGTGGCATGAGAACCATGAGTTTGCTGCCCAAGCTCATTCAAAGAATGGAAGGAGACCATTCAGGATGCTTAGAAAACAAATTCTCATCTCACTAGCTTGCTTGTGGCTTGGTCTACACTGCTTCCAGGACCAGGAAGGAGAGATCTCAAATGGAAGCAAAGGCAACACATGGTGGTGGTGCTGCGGGGTGGGGGTGGAATGTGGGGTCACATGCCCACCCCAGATATGCTCCTTTGCTTGAACTAAGCATGCTCACATGGATGGAGCATGCTCAGTAACACTGCTGAAGCTGGGTGCCCTCGCTCTCCCCCACCCCCAGGCAGAGGTCATCCCAGGGAGCAGTTGTGGCAGTGCTCCATGTGCCCCCTCTCCTTTCCCATTTCTCTCCCACATTGTTAGTATCAGTACATGGGGGCTGCTTCTTGTCCCTGTCCCTCCTTCCCCTCCCTGATGCAGGGAAATGGGAATGGAGGACAGGGTGAGGTTCACATGCTGCATGTAGGTCTGGGCTCTGGTGCTTTTCCTGCTCACCGCTTTGGTGGTGGGGGTGATGCAGAGCTGAGTGGCACCCTATATTAACCCTACTCTTGACCAGGTTGCTGAATATCTGGTGAATGCAGGTACTCAGCTGGTTGCCAGTTTGGGGGACTGGAAAGGATTTTTCTCCTATGGCAAAATTGGCAACTTCTGTGTGTTTTTTTTCCCTTCTCCCACCTGACATCCAGGACGTCAGAGGGAGGGGAGAATAGACGGGAGGGTATTAAATTACTATTGTTGCAACTTTGGCAAATTCCAATGTGTTAAAGGTTAGAAAGGGTCCAATTTGAGGTTCCTGCAACTCAGTGGACAGCCTAGGCATTAGTGCTGAGTATAGCATTGCAATGTGATGGGATGTGCCTCTGTCTCACACAGCTTGTGGATTCTCTTCTCTCTCCTACCCTTGGCATAGAGGAGGGGATCAGGCTGGGACTCTGGCTTCCAGTCAGGGTCCCTGGGCAATGGGTGAGGCTTGTGGGCACAGGTGGAGCATGGTCAAGGGCGAGTTGAATTTATTTATTTATTTATTTATTTGGTCAGAGCTGGTTTTTGGCTGAAAACTAAAATACTTATGCTCAAAACCTGTTGGACTACATCTCCCATGGTGCACCAATGTCAGGGACACCTCCCTGCTCCAAGATGGGAGACCATGGTGCATCATGGGAGATGTAGTCCAACCAGGAAGTGTGGCCTATAAAGGAGAAGGGAGCCTGAGATACCCAAAATAAAACTCTCATGATGCAAAGTATCAATTCCAAATCAGTTTGTTGTTTTTCAAATTTCTGTCAAAAAAAAAAAATCAAGATTTTTGGTGTAATTTTTCCCTCCAATCAGCTCTAAAATAGCCTTCACACTTACCCTCAGGTTACATTCCTCCAGGTCCCTTGATGCCAGTTAGAGCTTCACTGGAACAACCCTGCTGGGGAGTTCCAGGTGGTTATCCCAGTTAGGTAACAATTTTAAATAAAGTTGCAGCCTCTGCATTTAACCAGATGATGGTGTCTGTATCTCATTTTTTCAGTGTCCACATCAATCGGTACTTTTACTTTTAAATTATATTTTAAAAGTTGCATCTTAACAAATTCAGATTCCTGAACCAAACTTACACTGGCTGCAGTTTACCATCCTTTTTCATGCAGTGCATGTCCCAGGAGTGGACAACAGATTCCAGGAACTCGTCCTGCTGGCCAGCAAGGATCCATGGGCAATGCCCCAACAACTCTGAAACGTTGTCTGTGGGATTAACAGAGGATTCGGTTGCCTTGCAGACTTTGAAGGCCTGTAAGGCCAACCTTTCAGAGTTCACAGAATTTAGGGCACAGGAAAGGCTCACCGTGGGTGGCCTATACCTACACACAAAGTGGTATGATATGATATGTGGCGTTTTTGACCCACTGTGGTTTGGCTCCCTCCACTATCCCTGTCTGGCTAGCAAGCTTGTCCTACTGGAGTAGGTTGATGGGTTTCCCAAACCAATGCAGGCATTTCATAGTGCAGAAACTCTTAGAAGGGAGGTCCAGGATGAGCGGGCACTGGAGGGACAACAGGTTACCCATAACACTGGAAACCCTGACAGAACTAGTACAGGTTCTGTGGTCTGCAACTGTGGGAAGGAGGCCATTTTATTTAAGGCAGCATTTGTTGTTACCTTCTTTGGTGCTTTTGGAGTGAGTGAGCTGGTGCCTAGGGCAGCTGAAGACAGGTCGCAGAGCACATTAAATGTAACAGACATGCAACTAGCGGGGGCAGTGTCCCTGTCTTTAAGGTACTCAAATACAGACCAGAAGGGAAAGAGGGTTTATGTGGTGTTGAAGGAATGTGCAGATGGGTACTTGTGCACTATAAAGGCAACAAGAGCCTTGCAAATAAAAGCTGGGACCTGCAGCAGGGACCTCAGTTCATACACAGTGATGGCAGCTTCCAGTCAAGGTATCAATTTGGTGCAGTATTGAGAAAAAAATATGCGCTACTGTGTTCTTGATCCTTACCAAAATGTGGTACTCATTTTTTCAGCATCAGGGCAACAGCGTCAACGGCTGCAGGGGTTTTTGGCCCATGGCAGGTTCAGGCAATAGGGTGCTGGAAATAAAAGCATTACAGAATTTAAGTCCGCACCAAGAAAAAGATGGCAGGCAACAGAAAAATGTAACTAACCCCATGTGCTACACAGAGCATATGCAATATCTGAATTTTCAGGCACTCTATAGTGCATTGGGCCCTCAAGAGGGAAGACAGGATGGCAGCTGGATCAGTTCATGCCACTTCTTCAGTCACTGACAAGCAATGCAGACTCACCTTATGTGCTGGTTATTCAGGTTGGGGAGAGTGGTCTTGCAGGCTATACAGGAATTAATTTAATGAACAGAATTCAGAGGGATATTAGCTTAAATAGGCTACTGTGGCCAGAGGTGAGGTTAATGGTCAGAAATACTCAGAAGGCAGGTCTGGCAGGGAGCTGCAGACCCCGCCCACATTGAAAGATTAGAAAGAAAGTGAATATGGAGGTCACCAAAATATTCCTGGACATAGGGTGTTTGGTGATACAGCATAGGGACATCCATTACAACTGGCCAGAAGTTTTCAGGGAGGATGGTGTACATTTTTCAGATGGAGGTGCTGACGTGGATACAGGATGTGAGGGAATGGATATAATTGTGATATCAGACAGTGTGGTTGGGTGGGGGAAGTGACCAAGTTAGTCACCTGCACCCCCTGTGGCCAGTTTCCAGGGAGGTTACGAGAATAAAATGAATACTTCCCAGAGGTAAAAGACCTGGGATTTTGGTGATTGGCCTTGGGCTCATGTGATGGGGTGAGACCTTGTGGCCTGCACAGGCTGATGTAAGACCTTGTGGCCCTCGCAGGCCGAAGTCCTCACCCTGCCTCATCCTCTGTCTCCCTTGTGGCAGGGAGGGTGCAAGAATGCAGAGACAGCTGAGTCCTGGAGGGTAGGCTGAGGAGAGACTGCCCTGCATAATGAGTAATATGCTAAGGAGCCTATAACTCTGGTGCCAGTTACAGGTTATATGGTAAGGAGCACTGTAACCCACCCGCACTAAAACCTAATAAATTTCTGAAGTGTGCAGAGAGGGGGGGAGGGAGAGGGGGGAGGTCTTCTGCTGTCTGAACTTACAAGACAGCATGCTGCCATGCTCTCAGCCCCCCAAAACCCCACTCTCTCTCCCCCCACATACACACAACACACTCCCTGTCACACTCCACCCCACCCCCTGCATTTGAAAAGCACATTGCAGCCACTTGCATGCTGGGATAGCTGCCACAATGCACTGCTCTCTGTGGCCGTTGCAAGAGCTGCTAATGTGGCCAGGCCAGTGCACTGGCAGCTGTCAGTGTGGACAGACTACAGCGCTTTCCCTACTGCGCTCTACAAAGGCTGGTTTAACTCAAAGCGCTCTACATCTGCAAGTGTAGCCATAAGACAATGGCAGCAGATTTATCCAACACTGGCCACTTTTGAAAATCTCACCCACAGTGCTTATAATTAAGCAGAAGGAAATATATCAAATATATGAAACGACCTTTCACATGATGGCACATATGACATCCTACTAAAACACATTTTAAAAATTGTAAGTGTGATCCCATTTATATAATCTGACAGAACTCATATTCAGTAAATACATGTAGTTGGAATGAACACAAACTCCAGTAACAATTCTCTGTTCAGCTGCACATTTTGTAAGGAAGCCAGTACACTCTCTTCGACTGATTAATCTAAAAACAAAACTATAAATCCAAACATCAGTCTCCTTATCTCCTTGAAGTAAAGGGCACATGCAGTAAAGTGTGACAGCTTGTGTGTAACAATTCCAAAAGCGAACCAGCTTATTTCAAAGATTAGCCATCTTCAAAACACTCATTCCTAAATATCGCTTCTCAACAATCATCTATTGGATTCAGTGAAAAAAGTCATCTGCCTATTGTGCTATTCCTTGTACAGTAACTGTAGCATGGCTCGTATTTTATTCATTTATATTTCCTTTTGTAATTGTACAATAAAAAAAATGTTCATGATGGAACTGTATGAAAAATCCAATTTTGTTCAATACAAAATTTTGCCCAGTGAAAATATCCAAGAGCCCAAAATTGCTCAGAAATCTGAGTGTAACCATTTTGATACAAGTGTCTGTAAACTCACATGAAAATTTACGATAGGCAAAGCATGCTGCACAAGAAGTCAAGGTAGGTGCCTAGAAGTCTGGCTACTGAGGGGGTCACAAACCAAGGGCTGGGGGAGCAACTGTTGCACAGCAAATTACACCCCTGTTCTTATGGTCTCTGGAGAAGCAAAGGAGGATAGCATAGATTTCTTCAAAAAGAAGTCATGCTACAGTGATTTTAGAGATCTGTCCAAACTTGTCTTACAAGCTATTTCAGTCAGTTGTTTTGGCAATATTACACACACACACACACACACACACACACACACACACACACACACAGTGAGCTAATGCAATCTGGGAAGGTTAACACTTACTTTGAGTGATAGTCTTCTTTTATTTTATTTGTTTATTTTATTTTTGACCTACATCATCATATGAATGCCTTTGCATTCAAAACAAAATTCGCTGAGAGTAGGAAAATTTAAAATTTTAAATACCGATTCTAGGTGTGAGGAATGAGAAATTACAGGCACCTCAAAGCCACTGTCTACCAAGTAGAGTTGGTCAAAACTTTGTGTTTTTGTGTTTGCTTGTTTCAAGCAATATTTTTCAAAAGTAAATGAAGGCTGAAATATTATGAATAAAATGAAAACTTCCCTCTCCCATTTTTTGCAAAAAAAAGTAACTTTTTTCCCCCAAAATGGAACAAAAATGTGTTTCATTTAAAAAGTGTTCAACTTTTAAAAGTTCCAGTTTTTGTTTCCTTCTTCCCTCCTTCGCAACACTGTAAAAAGAGTAAAAATAAATAAATTAATTAATAAAATACTCTACCCTTTCTTCCCCCATGGAAAGTAGTAAAATTGAGAATCTCCCTTATACCTCCCACTTTTTTTTTTTTTTTCTGAGAAGAAAAAAAGAGAAAATGGATGTCTCCCCCACTATTTTGAAATGAATTAGAGTATTTTCTGTAAATCAAAATGTCCCATTCAGAAATGTTTCCCAAAACATGTTGTCCAAAGTGACTTTTGGGGGGAATTGAAAAGTTTCACTTTTGACCAAGACTTATTCTTGGGGGGAAATAAAACCACTTTTCACTGAAAAAATTCTGACCAGACCTGCTGCCAGGTTTCCTGTATTCACTCCTGAATGCTAGTGGTATGCTAGAAAAAGGGTCAGGAGGCAAGTGGTAGTGGAAGAGACCGATATGTATTGAGAATAAATAGGAAGAGAGAAGAAAAAGGTGGGGGACTGCGAGGAGGGAACAAAAGTTAGAGGAACCTCCTTATCCCTTCTCCTTGCCCCTTACTTGTCTGGCTTCTATAAGAAGGAGGAGGAGAAAAGAAAGTGATGAGCCAGCCATTCACAGATACCGCAGAGCAATTCTACCTAGCTATTTGGCTTTGAACAGCGAAAAGGAAGATCTGGAGTCATCTCTCAATTTTTGGCCAAAATTCAGCCAAATACATGTTCAGAGTCAAATTTCACAGCTTCAATCTCTCTGAACATTAATTCTTTGACCCCCCTCTGCAGAATTTGTGATGTTTGCTGATTAGTGCCATTTGTGATAGTAGATATAGAGATGTGGACACTTATCCACTGGGAACTGGACTGAAAAAACTCATTTCACCCAAGCAATTAGATGGCAGCAGCTTTTATTCACTACTGACTTGAGTAAATTTAAATTTACCTAGAAATGAACAGCTCATTATCAGTCCTCTAAGTGATCCAGTTCCTCTGGAGCATGTTTTAATCAGAATTACATACTAAATATTTGATTATGTACATTTCTGAATATAGTATTCTTGACTAATTATGTTCCTCAAAGTCATGAAACATTTTAATCTAGAAATGGATGAACTCATTCAACTCATTTAAATCTGATGAGTTCACAAGTTTAGATCATATTCATCTTAAAGGAACTAAAAATTTGGACTTTGAAATCCATAAAATTAAGAAAACGAAGTTGTCATGGGTTAAGAAGTTCAACCATGGATTACAAACTTTCATGGAGATAAAACAAGAGGAATGACTGGTCAACATCAAACATGTCAAATATTTAAGGGTAGTTAAAAAAAGATTGAACACTGAGATGGCAAAATCTGTGGATAAAAAAAAAATTAGGTTAGTCAAGATTATGGGGAATTTCAGAGGGACCAAACAAAACTAAGTACACAGACAACATGATCACTGATAAAATTCAATGTTGACAATGCAAGTTGATTGAAACAGGTAAGAATAATTTGGTCCTCTCCTACACATTGCTGTGTTCTAAATTAACTTACTATTTAGGTGGGTCATTATTGTAGAGGGGTGGTAGTTAAATCCATATGTTCTCATGAGGCCACACAAAGGTAGATCTAGAGGGACAAGGACAGAACTGAGAACACTGAGGGTACGTCTAAACTGCAGCAAAATATCCCGCTGGCCTATGTCAACTGACTTGGACTTGTGGGGCTTGAGCTGCGGGACTATAAAATTGTAGTGTAATGTTCAGGCTTGAGCTGTAATTTCCAGTTTATGGGATCGGCATCCAGAGCACTGGATGGGCACTTTCAGAATTATTTTTAAAGAAATGAATTTGGGTTGTCACCTCGTCCCTCTGTGTCTCAATTCTCCATCCATAAAAGGTGATAATACTACATTCCTATCTCATATGGGTGTTGTGATGATAAAAACATTAAAGATGGAGAGATGTTTAGACATGGTGAAATGGAGCTCATATAAATCTGTGGTACATTGTCAGAGCCAAACTACCCCACAGCTTTTCCCCAGCCCCTCAGGAGGAAGGTAAGAGCCAGAGATGCAGATCCAGATCTGAACCAGCAATGCACAGCAGAGTTTCCCTACATCAGGGGAATACTATGATGGGCCTTTACAGCCCAGTTATGCTGTTTGAATGGTGTAAACTCGCTACAGAATCTGGCCCTGCATGTTCTAAAGGGCGTGAATTGTTATAGCTTTAGTGACTTCAGTTGAAATCAATAGAGCTATGACAATTCACACTAGCTAAAGATTTGCCCGTAACTGTGCTGTCTTGCTAGTTATAAGCTGCAATATTTTAAGTGTTCTTAAAGGGGGTTTTAGACATTTAGGGGGAAAAAACCATAAGAACATAAATGAAATCAATACAAATTGAAATGAGTTAGTGTAAGTGAGAATCTTCATTGCTTCATACAAGCAATAGCTGATTTAGGGCCCAAAGAGAAAAAGGCCATAACCCCCACTAGCTCATCAAGAATAGTGCAATAGTCTTTATTGTCTCTTCCATTTCTAATCTACTGACAGTAAAAGCAATAACTCTACATTATGGAGCCTAAGGGCAAGTGATGGTTCCAGTTCAGTACAAGTCTGGAAGCAAGCAAATATGACAGGTTTTCTCCCTGACAGTTCAATTTTTGTCAGTGTTTCAGTAAAAGAGTTCACTCACTCTTATGTGGGCAGGGTGCCATATGAAGTGAGTCTGGAGGGAATCTCTCTTGTATAGTGCTCCCACTTCCTTTCACCTTGGCAAGCAAGCTAAATTGTATGGCTTTTATTTTCTCTCAGTCACCATCACTCTCTGAAGAAGATGGGAAAATTCTTTGGGTAAGGAAATAATGAATAAACAAAAGCAAAGCAAAATGACAGTGAGTTTTGCAATACTGTACCAGGAGCATAAAAACAAATAGATCCCTGTTTCAACTCTCTAGGTATAGTCACTGACTCATTATGGATTTTAATTACCCATAGCTTCTGGGTGGCTGTATTTGCTAAACGTGTTTCATATTCAGATAAATCAGAAAGCCGCTTAAGGCTTGCAGGGCAGGAAAAAAGCTAAGGGAAGTGATAAAAACAGAATAAATTAAACTATCCAGAGTGTTTAAGAGTAATAAAGGGTATTTTAACAAATTTATTAGGGGGAAAAGCTCTACTTGCTATTGTAAAAAGCCAGTAGCCATTTGTGATGGGTTCAATCACAGAAATCCCCTTGGGGCTGCCAATGATGTGCCAAGACTACTTCTGCCCCTGCCTTCCCTGCCAGCTTGGGAATCCAGAACCCTGCCTGGTTGTGCCAGACACACTTGCTGGCTACAAACAGACCAAGGTCTGAACCACGTCCCACAAACTGCAGACTTAACTGAAAGCAGCGTAAGAAGTGTTCCTGTCTCCAACACTCAGTTGCCCAACTCCCAATGGGGTCCAAACCCCAAATAAATCCGTTTTACCCTGTATAAAGCTTATGTGGGGTAAACTCAAATTGTTTGCCCTCTATAGCACTGATAAAGAGATATACACAGCTGTTTGCTCCCTCCACCCCCCAGGTATTAATACATACTCTGGGTTAATTAATAAGTAAAAAGTGATTTTATTAAATACAAAAAGTAGGATTTAAATGGTTCCAAGTAATGACAGACAGAACAAAGTGAATTACCACGCAAAATAAAATAAAACACACAAGCTTATGCCTAATACAGTAAGAAAGTGATTACAGATGAAACCTCACCCTCAGAGGTGTTCTAGTAAGCTTCCTTTTAGAGACTAGTCTCCTTCTAGTCTGGGTTCATCAATCACTCACACCCCCTATGGTTACTGTCCTTTGTTCTAGTTTCCTTCAGGTATCCTTTGGGGTTGGAGAGGCTCTCTCTTGAGCCAGCTGAAGACCAAATGGAGGGGTCTCCCAGGGGTTTAAATAGATTCTCTTGTGAGTGGACACTCCTCCCTCCCTCTGTGTAGAATCCCAGCTACAAGATGGAGTTTTGGAGTTACATGGGCAAGTCACATGTCCATGCATGATTCAGAACTTACAGGTAGCAGCCGTGGTTCACATGCTACCTTGAACGTCCTCAAGTAGACTTCTTATGTGGATTGGAGCCTTCCAAGATTCATTGTCTGCTAAGTGTTTCTTGATTGGGCACTTAATTTGCAAATTCCTTTCTAAAGAAGCTGCCCAAATGCCTTACTAAGGCTACTTAAAAATCAAACAAGTATTCAGCCAATATTCATAACTTTGAATACAAAAATGACACATGCATACAAATAGGATGAATATATTCAGTAGACCATAACCTTTGTAAAGTTATGTTACATGGCATATGTAGCATAAAACATATTCCAGTTATGTCATATAAACATTCATAAGTATATTTCCATAAAGAATTATGGGGTGCAACGTCACACCGTTAAGGAGAATCAGAGCCTAATTGGCCCATGATGACCCTGTAAAGTATACAGGAGAGTAGGTAGCTGCTGGCTCCTTAGTCAATTAGCGGAGGAGCAGCTGAGTTCTATAAGAAGACTACCTGCACAGTATAAGTAGGAAGCTGCTGCCTGAGGGGAAAGCCTAGGACTACAGCAACCCAAAGGAATCATGGCAGTCTCCTGTAGGAGAGGAACTCTGAGTTAAGGTTTAGAAGTAACTAGAAGAGCCCTGGGGAAGGCAAATAGTAGGAGACCTTTAGTTGTTAGTATAGGGGAAAAGAGCTAGTGCGTGCCCTTAGAGAGAACCAGTAGCTTGGGGCTGACTGTGACTAGACAGCTAAGCCACAAGAACAGAGCTAAATCTTGTAGTGGATCCCTGAAACAAGGGGACAGGTGTCTGGGGAAGCAGTCCTTGGCCTGGTGTAACCAAAAGGGAAAGAGATCCACAGGGATCATGGTAGGCTTCTGTGGGGCAGCCCGGAGTTAGGGTCTACAGGAAATGGGTAATAGGCACACTGTGATGGTACCTCCCATAAGGCTTTGTGGGAATATGACTTAACTGGAATATGTTTTGTGCTGCCTGTGCCAGGTACACATCTATGTAAAGGTTATGATCTACTGGTTATGTTCATCCTAGTTGTATGCAGGCGCCATTTGTGTGTTCAAAGTTATGAACATTGGCTGTATAATTGCTTGCTTTCTAAGTGGCCTCAGTTAGAACATTTGATGACTTCTTGGGAAAGGAATGTGCAAATTAGGTGTTCAGTCAGGGGGCACTTAACAGACAAAAGAGCTTGGAAGACTCCAATCCACATTCGAAGTCTACCTGAGGACGTTCAAGGCAGCATGTGGGTAATGGCTGCTACCTGCAAGTCCTGTGTCATGCATGGGCATGTGACCTGCCCATGTGATTCCGAATCTCCATTTTGTGACTGGATTCTACAGAGGGTGAGGAGGGGGTCTCCACCCACAAGAGACAGTCTATTTAAACCCGTGGGAGACCCCTCCATTTTGTCTTCAGCTGGCTAAAGAAGAAGCCTCTCCACCCCCCCAGGATACTTGAAGGAAACTGAAACAAGGGCAGTAACTACAGGGGGTGTGAGTGATTGCTGGACCCAGGCTAAAAGAAGATTAGCCTGTAAAAGGGAACATTTTGGAACTGGTGAGGATCTTATCTATATTTAGTGCAATTAGACATAGATTTGCGCATTTTATTTTATTTTGCTGGGTAACTTACTTTGTTCTGTCTGTTACTACTTGGAATCACTTAAATCCTACTTTCTGTATTTAATAAAATCACTTTCTACTTATTAATTAACTCAGAGTATGTATTAATACCTGGGGGAGCAAACAGCTGTGCATATCTCTCTATCAGTGTTATAGAGGGCGAACAATTTATGAGTTTACCCTGTATATGCTTTATACAGGGTAAAACGGATTTATTTGGGTTTAGACCCCATTGGGAATTGGGCATCTGAGTGCTAAGGGCAAGCAGACTTCTGTGAGTTGTTCTCAGGTAAACCTGCAGCTTTGAGACAGGTTATTCAGACTCTGGGTCTGTGCTGGAGCAGATGGGTGTGTCTGGCTTCAGCAAGACAGGGTACTGAAACCACTGAGCTGGCAGGGAGAATAGAAACAGAAGTAGTCTTTGCACATCAGCTGGCAGCTCCCAAGTGGGTTTCTGTGATCCAACCCGTCACACACACATTTGTCTTTTCTTCTTTCTTCTGCAGATATTGTGTTTGGACTCTCAGTGGAGAAAAGCCTGGAGATTCTGATCAGAGTGAGAAAGAACTGAGTTGAGTCTAGGAGGGATGAATGGCCAGTTAATGTCAACTGGGTTGAGACTTTAGGTGACTTGTCTGGAGGGCTGAATCATGGAAGGCCTGGCAAGAGGCAGAGAGCCTGCAGGCGGTGCTAGAGCTGAGGATATTGGTGACATTACACACTGGCACCAGGCGGTGTTCTAAGGATGAGTGCACTCCATAACAAAGAGGTAAAAGAAAACCCAAAAGGTTTTAACATACAGAGCTCAGCTGGTCTGCATCAGATTCATTCTAGGGGTTCGATGGAATTAGCTATTAAGCTCCTGAACCATTCACTCTCTTTGGGAAACTGGGAGAACAGAAAATCAAGCCTAAAAATATTCAGTAAATGTGATCCTGATGTCCATCTTCAACAAAATAATGGAACAAAAGTTTAGGGTGGGGGGAATCAAAAACATTTATCAGATAATGGTAACATGAGGAATTAAAGACCTTCATAATAAAGCACTGCCAGACAAGTTTTGTTTGCTTTTTTTGTAATAGATGAATTACAGAATTAGTAGATATAGAAAGTGCAGTAGATGTAAACTATTTAGATTTTAGAAAAGCATTCAAAGTATTTTACAATCTTGATCCTCTGCTTATTTGCAGAATTTTCTCATGGTAAAGGTTTTAAGTACCGAGAATTTCTATATCACACGTCATTACCACCTTCACTGCTTTCTTACTGACTTTTGTCTTTAAAATCTAATCTTATTAGGCCCCTAAAACTTGATAAACTTGGAAAAATTTCCAAACTAAGAAGGAATTATCCATAGGAACACAAGAATGCCATACTGCATCAGAGAGTAGCCAGTACCAGTTGCTTCAGAGTAAAGAACTGCAGTAGTGAGCAGTTATGAAATAACTGGTTCATTTTCAGACTTACTTTTATTGATATAGGTGCCAGTGGACCCATTTTGCGCAGCACTACAATGGGTATAAGCAGTGGATAAGGTAGATTAAACCAGGAGGTCAGATAGAAAGAGTAGCTGTGGATATTGAGAAGCCTAGCTCAGATTTTTCAACTAGGCTTTCAGTCTGAACAGTAATATGTTTTTATCTTGAAATAATCTTAAGGGGTTTTGTTTTCCATATGACTGGGTAGTTTGTACCAAAAACTGTAATTTAAATTTTTTGTATACCTCATTTACTATGAAGGCCAGAATGTCTGTCTGTGCCTCTCCTGAGAATAGTATCAGGGGTAGTCATGTTAGTCTGTATCCACAAAAACAACCAGGGGTCCGGTGGCACCTTAAAGACTAACAGATTTATTTGGGCATAAGCTTTCTCTCCTGGGAATGGTAGCTTCTTGCCTAACACAGGAGCTCCTTCTATTTGCAAACACAAAATTGAAGAGTTGCAAATCTAGGCTGGAAGGAAAAATGCCAAGTTACATGATGGTAGAGGTTTCAGAGTAGCACCCCTGTTAGTCTGTATCCGCAAAAAGAACAGGAGTACTTGTGGCACCTTAGAGACTAACAAATGTATTTGAGCATAAGCTTTCGTGGGCTACAGCCCACTTCATCAGATGCATAGAATGAAAAATATAATAAGACGATATATATACGTACAGAGAACATGAAAAAATGGAAGTTGCCATACCAACTCTAAGAGACTAATTAATTAAGTTGAGCTATTATCAGCAGGAGAAAAAAAACCTTTTGTAGTGATAATCAAGATGGCCCATTCCAGACAGTTGACAAGAAGGTGTGAGGATACTTAACATGGGGAAATAGATTCAATTTGTGTAATGACCCAGCCACTCCCAGTCTCTATTCAAGCCCAAGTTAATGGTATCTAGTTTGCAAATTAATTCTAGTTCTAAATATGACGGTAGAGGAGGAAAGACTGAGTGAAAAAGACAGGAATGCATATATTAAGTGCTTATTCCAGCAATTATACATAACTCTCAAATATACAGAAACTGATGTTCTACAGTGGAGAATAACCACAACAAAATTAAATTTTAATAAAGGAAATCTTGCTTAGCTACTTCAGTTTTAAATCTGCCTTCTGTCACTTAAGCTACAACTCTTCCTGCAGTTATAATAAAACAAGAGATCTTGTAAATACAAAAGTATGATTACGTTGGATGTGAAAAGAGGGGTTGTCCAATTGGATAATGGCTCATTTTATTAGTATTCTCTGTTCAATTAAGCAAGCATTGGAAAATATTCCTGATTTTTGTATGATGAGATTGCACTGCCATCCACGTATTTTGGCATTAATCTAAGAAAATTAGCCTTGCTTGTTTTCTTTGTCATCTTTTTGCAAATTTTACTTTGCCAGCCAAATTAACTCCATGGGATATTACAAAGAATAACAAAGTAATTATGGCCATTTCTCAAAGCATAACAACTTACCAAATTAAACCCGGTTTTATAGAATGTTAGTAAGTAGAATATCTAGCAAACTGACATCCCCAAGGAGGGATGGGAAAGTTAGCGAGGAAGAATAAGAACTGGTCTAAAACAGAGCCCCAAACTCAAACTGAATCCTAACTTTTCCAAACCTGCAATAAAAAGTATCCCTCTACCTGGCCTCTTAATGGGTTCTTACCTTGGCTGAAATCTATCTTTGGTTTCAATAGGTCAGGCAATTTCTGAAAGAGGAGGTCAACTGCCATTTTCCGATTTCAAGATTTTGATGTTAGAGGGCAATCATGAATTCTGGATCATTAAGTTTTGAGTAGATCAGATCGATGCAGGTCACTCACCACTACCTTCATACTACCAAGTCATAGAAAATATAGACCCTGTTGGGAGCTGGAAACATGGAGCAAGGAGATGTCAGAGCAAAAGAGTTGAAGATTCTTGGAAAGACTGGGAAGAGATAAAGATACAGGTGTGGGATTAGCCCAGTGTCTACCCAGTATTACTCCCTGACCCAAGTTCTCTGGCACCATTGACTAGCAGCCTACTTCTTCTAGTTTGGTTCTATCACCTGTCTTGACTGAATTCCAGCCAATCTGAAGTATCAGTACTGAAAGCAATGTGGGAAATCATACCTCTCTGAGGGTGGATGTGATACAAGAAACCCTAAATCATGCACTGATATGATCCGTGCTAAGAAACCACCTCCTGCTGGTAGTAATCTTAAAAATTCTCTTAACTATATCATTCGTGGATAAGTTGGGGATGAGCCAAGCTTACCAGCACATCACTTCCCACAAGTACTTAGATCCATTGCACTCTAGTTTCAGACCTTTATATGCCACAGAAACACTCATTGATCACGATGATTTCCCAAGGGCTGTGGACAAAGGCTACAGCCCTGCTAATATTGCTAGATGTACATCATGATCAACAGATTTGAAGACTGATCTGCTGCTGCTGACCTCATCTCCTTCTATTTGCTCAAAAGAACAATTCAAACTTGTGAAACTGGAACTATATTTCAGTGAATGAACTTAAGAAAGGAAGTAGAGTAAATGCAAGAATTAATTCTTGATACAGTACATATGCACTATGTAATCTGCATATATGTCAACTCAAAAAGTAACGGAGACAAACCTGCAAGAAGCACAGTCAATCAAAATGTGACAGGTCTACATTCTAGAACCAAGCCACACCTGATACATTTTCCAATCTTTGTAAGAGTAAGGAGTTTTGCACATTGGAAATTTTCCCTGATTTTAGCCATTGGAGGGCAACTGCTGACTTAGCTGCACCAATGCAAGCTTTAAGGAGAACAGGCAAAGGCTCTAGAGGAGTTTTCAAACAGGAGTAAGCTCAACTGGTTCAAATAGTGACTTTGCCTGTTTACACAAAGCCTTGCACTAGTGCAGCTACACCAGTGGGAGACCACAGGGCATCAATTTGTTGTCATCAGGACAAATTCCCAATGCCAACAAGATCTGAAGTTCAGCATTGAAGTAAGTGTCAGATCTGAAGCTAGAACTGTAAATTACACAGATACTGCATTTTACAGCCTCTGACTCTTCAAAGAGATAACACACATTAATACTGTACTAAGAGTCCCTGTAGTCAGGGGCGGCTCCAGGCACCAGCGCAGCAAGCACGTGCTTGCGGCGGCAAGCCACGGGGGGCGGCCTACCGGTCGCTGTGAGGGCAGCAGGCAGGCGGCTTTCGGCGGCGTGCCTGCGAGAGGTCTGCCGGTCCCGCGGTTTCGGTGGCAATTCGGCAGCAGGGATGCCGATGGCGCGGCACCGTCGGACCGCCGCAGGCATGCCGCTGAATCCGCGTGACCAGCAGAGCCGCCTGCCTGCCGTGCTTGGGGCCGCAAAAAACAGAGCCACCCCTACCTGTAGTCTATCCATATATAAATAGAACTCTAAGAAAAAAAGTATTATTTAAAAATAAAACACTACAAATCTTCTTTAGTTTGCTTGTGCTGTATTCACCTTACTTATTTAAGTCCTGATCCTTCAAACACTTCAGCCCATGGCTGAAGCTTGAATGAAGTCAATGGGACTGTTCACATGTTTAAACTTAAAGCACCTATTTAAATGTTTGCAGGCCCAAAGCATTAGGGGCCAATTCTGCCATCCTTACATTGAATTGTACCTTAATCTGCAAGTAGTCCCACTGAAGCCACTAAGAGTTCAGTCATTTATTTATTCATCCAGTTACAATCTGACCTTTCCAAATACCTAATTGTTATTTCATCTACACTGCCACTGTTCTCATCTCATATTCAAATTACACAATGTGGGCTTGAAGGCTACCAACCTGTTCTGCTGCTGTTTTAAATAAAAAAAATTATAGAGCCCTTTAATTTGAACAAATTTTTGTTTGTAACATACCAGTGGTACTTATTTACTCTGTACCATTTCAAACATAACACTAGCAATCAAATTTTCTTCTCTATGTATCAAGATTACATACAGTTGTTTTTATTGACATCACTCACTCTTTAGAAGTACAGCAATAAGCCTACTGTTAAAACACATCTTACTATAAGATTGCATATTTAATTATTGCTACTTGCACTTTGTCTTTAACTTAGTTTAAATTGTGTTAACATGATCTTTCTAGTTTTATATACAGAATGATTTTTCATTTTTTTGTTAAAATTGTAAAGAAATTCAAGTTGCTTTTGTTGATTTATCTGGAAATGTGCATGCAGGAAGATTTATGTAAATTGATTTTGAGGCCAGAAGAAGTCTGTCTGACCTCCTTCATAACATCCGCCAAAGAATCTCACACAGTACAGTAACTGCATTAAGCCTACAACTTCTGTTTGAGCTATAACATGTATTTTAGAAAGACATCCATTTTTGGTTTTAAGATGGCATGTGAAGGAGAATCCTCCACAGCCCGGATAAGTTGTTCCAGCTCCAAGATTAGTGGATCATTACTATGATCCACTAAAGGAGTGTGCATACTAGATTCCATGGGGAGTAATTAGGCTGTATACAAGTGAAACAAGAGAAGCAATTACCATTGCTTCAACCTGGGGGCAGGGTGTGGGGCTGCAGGACACCTTTCTCCTCTCTGCTGTTCCACCGTCCTCAAACTCCATTAGACTGGTTGAGCAGGGTGTTAGGGCCAATGGATTTATTGGGAAGGGAAGAAAATACTGAAGATGGTGAATGCTAGAAGTGTGATATGAGGAGGAGATGCCTGTTTCCCTGCTCCTACTTTCCCCCTTCCCCATCCAAGCTATCCTGGGCCAAAAGATCATTATTACATCTGTTAAAAAAACTTCCATCAAACCTTTTGGACTGAAATTTGACTAAATGAAAATTCTCATGGTGACTGCTTTCCACGAAAAAGTCAATTATTGATAAAACCAAATACCAAATATTTTTTTCTGTCAAAAATCAAGAATTTTTTATCCTAAATTTGTAACTTTGCAGTTTTTTGACAAACTTTTTCACAATAGGGGAAAATATTTCCAAGCATCTTTAATCATTATGGTTTAATTTGTAATAGATATTAATATTGAAAATAGTCAAAGACTCCTCAAGCTCTGGACAGGCATGCATTCCTATTTGCAATGAGCTTTCTTGGGAGATTTCCAGTACATCCTCCTTCATTCAAATCCATCTCTCAAGATGAAACTCAAGGGAAGGACAATCTCACAGGAAAAAAAAAAAAGTCAGCTTCCATATAACGGCTGAGAAATGAAGCATTCAAATGTCACAGATCTCTACTGAATGCATTATTATGCTGTTAGCTGCTAGAGAGTGGCAAGTTGTGTGTATTTCTCCTTACTGAATAAGAATTGTGCACTTTCAATTATTTTAATTACCCAATCTATCTTTTAGGCTAAGCTTTTTGAGGCAGGGACAGTCATTTTCTCTAAGACTTGTATAATGCTAACCAAATATGGCCCAGCCTGATACAGGCCTCTAGGTGCCACTACAATATAAAATGTTAAAACAAGAATGCAATTATTATATCAATAATACAATACAATGTAATTCTTCCCTCTGCTGAAGGTTGGGTATATCTAGTGGGGGACCATGTAACAAGTGTTGTATCCACTTGGATATGTATTGATTATTTTGCATCTTTCTAAAAGTGTAAATAATTGGCCATTTCATATATTTGTATAATTTTAAGGAATTATATATGCATCTTTTAATCTACAAGTTCAAGTTTGCATGTGAAGAATAGTATTCCAATAAAATCTATAATTTCTAGCCAAAGGATAAAAATACAAAGCTTAAGGCTCAAAACTGTTACAGACTTCACATTTCAGAGCTATATCTGCTGAGCATGAAGACCGAGTTCTAATGCAAACAAACTATTACATAGCCCACAAATTATCCCGTGCTTTTGATGATTTGCCAAATACATAAGTCAAAATATACAACATTTGCATATCAAGATTTTCTGTACATGGACTGGGAAACGTTTGGGCTGCATTTCCACTACTTACAACAGTTACTAGATACAATAACCCATTTTTCTCACAGGTTGATTACTTTTTTTTTTTTTAAACGGTGGCCTTTTGAAGCTGCTTCCATTGAGAATGTTAGAATAAATGCAGGGGGAAATGGATTAGTGACCAGAGGGCAAGTGAGGGAGCCAAAAGTATAAGTAAATGCAGTTGCTCACTTATGGCCCTGCTCCGGCAAAGACTAAAGCAAGGGCTCATACCTGCACTATTCAAGTCAAGGAGATATGTTTCATTAACACGAACAGGAGCAGGATCAAAACTTGGCTTAACTTTATGCAAGGTATGTCTACTCTAGAAACACAATATGAGCACAACTGCAGTGCTGCAACTGCACCGCTTTAGTGTAGACACTTATCATAGGGACAAGGGAAGAATTCTTCCATCAACCTAGAGGTGTCTACACTGGGGCCTAGGTGACTTAATTACATTGCACAAGGAGTGAAACTTTTTACAGCCCTGAGTGATGTAGTGAAGCCTACCAAACTTTTTAGTGTAGACAAGCCTGACTTCAATGGGACTACTCATTATATGTAAAAATAAGGAAATTTTTGTCTTTACAGGATCAGGTCTACTCCACTTATGTGCTATATGAATATGTACAGTGGATGCAATTAATGTTAATTCTCATTTTAGAGATAAAATTTTTAGATATATTCCTTATATTTAAAATAAGGAATACTGCTATAACAAATAATATACCTAGAACTAGAATGAAAAAATAATAGAGTGTCCACTGTATATTTACTCCTCCTCCTACATATTTTCCAGAGCTGGTTAATATAGTATATCTAGAAGTGAAAATAATGGAATTTGACTAAAGCAACTGATTTTTTTTTATAGGTGAACTGCAAATATAGCTGAGTTATGATAATAAAACTGCAGTTAAATAGATACTAATGTAAAATCATTAACTATTGAAGCTATATCTTTTATGATGATTTAAATGCTATAATCAATTTAGGGTACTTTACTATGTGGGTGCAGCCTGTAAAACTACAAGAAGATATCAAAATACATCAGAATATTGTATTTCTAAAATATAATAAAAATACTGCAGCGTAAGGGCTATTAGAAGAACATATTAAAACATCCTCTGTCCTAGAAGGGCAGTCAAAGATTTCAGACCTTCAGATAACTTTGCAGTTGCAGAAGGAGTGGTACCAAAGGTCACTATCCTGCAGTTATTTCCAAAGCAGAATTCCATTTAAGGATTTTTGCCACTTTCACTGAACATTCATAATCTTCCTTGGTGTATTGTCCTATATACCTGCTTAAGATTCCTTCCTGTCCAAGTACCATGAAGGTGACTGCTGCTGATGTCATGTGGCTGGATCATCCCTGCCCATTTCATAAGAGGGAGCTTAGGGGGAGGAAATCTCTATGTGGACCCTCTCATGAAGATTTTCATTGGGGGACTGGAGCTACACCCTCTAACAGAAGAGACCCCAAGTGCTAGCATAAAATTGGTAGGTCTCTAGGGATCCATTTGGATTATGGGTGAACAATGGGAGGCCAGTGACGCCCCTATGGAGGTCATGTGCCTCTGCACTAGCCCCAGTTCCTAAGGCCACTCAATCCTGGCAAGTCCGAACCGTTAGAATTGTGCTACCAGAAAATGTGTCTGATTGCAGTTGTCCAGAGACCACTATCTGGGTCATTGCGGGGGATAGGCGAAGCCAAAGCCTTGCCCTTTTCCTGCCCCATCCATCTTTTTGGGTGAGTAGCAGGCACACAGTATGTCCAGATCTAAAATCTGAGTAACCCATGCTCAGGACTAAGGGAAATTTACTTGCCCTATCACTGTGGGGTGGGTGTGGAGGATGAACAATGATCAAGCTTGATGTAGACTAAAGGACAGATTTTATGATCATAAGTCACATTAAATACCTTACTCCATTAGTACATCCACTGAAACCAATGAAACTATTTGTAGAGTATAGTACTATGAGTACTTACAGAGTAAGGATGTCAAACTCTGACCCTTAACCACCTAACATTAGTTCATTCAATTGCTATAAAATATCCTTCCTAAACACTCCTACCAATGATATAAGCCAGAGAGCATTCAGAGTAAGGACTTGAATTTTTCAGAGTACTTTCATTCATTTATTTTTGGAAACAAACATATTAATATTTTATTACAGGAAAACTAATTATTTTTTTGAATTGTTTTAATTGGCAACATACCATGGAAATAACAGCTTATAATTATGCTTAAGGATGTGGTTTTGAAATCCCTGAACACTTGTTTAATCTCACAAAAGTTTCTACAGCATTAGTTCAGGTTTACGTTCATCCCTTGCCCCCGTTCCTTACACCATTACAATCACAGTACAAAGATACTAACAAAATACTAGATCTGGTGAAAATTCTTATTTTTAAATGAAAAGACCATTTACAGAAATTGTTTCCTTTACAATTTTGTTTTTTTTCTTCTTCCCTGAGTGAGAAAATGAAACCTAAAAAATAGAAAAACAATTTTTACTGTAAAAAAAAAAGAAAAGAAAAAAAAAAAAAAAAGAAATTCTGCCAGGGAACCAAAACACCACCAGGATCAGTACAAAGATAGAGGGCTCTACATCCCTGTCCACCAGAACCACCATCTTTCAAGCTAGGAAGAAGTGTGTGAACCTCCCACCCCAAGAGAATCCTAATGCAAATTTCCTCCTAAAAGGCCATTATCCTGAGAGGGAATGATCAAACTCCTAGCACTGTATGTACACGGGTAACATTGGGAATAACATTGATGGAATCTGACATAGGTATGAAATCTAGAAACAAAAAAAACTGTGCATATACGAGCTCAGACATTATTCTAACTTTCTGCCACAGATTATATTAACAGTAATATTTTACGAGAAATTATATACTAATACTCAGATATGGATACCTGAATTCCACCAGATAACATCTTTCAGATTAAATATACAAATTGTAATATGAAAAATATGATCTCTATATATATTTTATGTCTACAATGATCACAATTTTCATGTAGATTTTAAGTTTTATTTTCATCTGTGAAATGTTCAATAACATTTTACTGCAAGGTTTTATGCAGAGGCATGGTGTTAGACTTGTTCTTTAATATAGTCAGCAGCTGCAAAGTCATTTGATAAGTGATATGAACAATTTAAAAAACCATTTCTAAGACAGCATAACAGTAACATATTAAGAATAGTTTGAAAATGAAATCTTCCAAAATATATTGCTTTCATATCACAACTTTCGTTCACTTTTGGTGGTATTTCCATTTTAACTTACAGTGGGTGAGAACTGAAACTTAAGGATATATTTATCTGAGTAATTGGTTATGACTTGACGCACCAGATTACAACTAACCAAAAGCGCAAAGTAGTTTAAAAACAACAACACAGCACCACTAATATAGCATGATGGGGGGAGGAAGGGGGGGGGGGGGAAATAGCCACCAAGAGAGAAAAATATTTTTATTGAACCAAAAAGTTTTTTAGGCCATACAAGCTTCTATTTAGGACCCATGCCCTTTTCTTTATTACAGTGTTACCTGATTAATAGTACCATATATACTTGTTCATAAGCCGAATATTTTTGGTAAAAAAATGACATCCCATTGGCTGGGAACAGCGAACCGCGGCCACAGGGAGCTGAGGGGCTCCATGCCTGCAGACGCTCCAAGTAAACAAAATGTCCTGACCCGCCAGCGGCTTACGCTGACGGGCTGGGAGCCAAAGTCTCCCAACCCCTGAAATATAGGGTCGGCTTATGAAAGGGTCAAACAGTTTTTGCTATTTTTACCTATCTGTTTTGCGGGGTCGGCTTATAAATGAACAGGCTAATGAACGAGTATATACGGCACTTATAAAAATCCGTTATTTAGCAGCTTCCATCCAAGGATCACCAATTCAGTTGGCCAACATCTACTTCTGTTGGCCAGTCTGCTGGCATAATGTCTTGCAGGTGTGGGGGAAAAAATGCTCAGGCTGGCCCTTCTGGAGGTATCCAAAGTGATGTGAGCAGGTTTAGCCCATTTCTTGTTTTAAAGAGCCAGCAAAGCTTATTAATGTCAATACTTAGCATTGTGGTATCAGAAGCCACAGAGAGTCTGGGCAGTGTGTTATGAAGCTCTTGTTGTTACACATAGCCACTTGGAACCACACACTGAATCAAGCATAGTTCTTGCAGGGACCTTAAGTTCTGAGTGATTACTAAACATCACAAGCATGTCAAAGTGCCACCAAGCAATGGCTCATCAGGTTGATGGGCTTAAAGCACATTAGTTTCAAAGCCAATAGTACACATGGGAGTGATGTGGCCAGCATCATGTCCTACTACCTTTGTCATCCCTAGCCCAATTGATCGGGTAACTGTTCTGCAGCTGAGGGAAACTAGAGGTGGCTTTTCAGGGTGAGATTAAGTGAGACTCAAACTCATGACTTTCAGCATTCTAATTGAGAACATTAATGGCCATTCTTCTACAGAATAAGGGCACTATAAGAAATTCCACACAGTTCATACAAAGTATGAACACACTCTATTCAGAGGCTTCTAACTATGGACCATGTTCATTGTTTTTCACATGACAAAACTAAGAGAAAATTAAGCAGTAATACAGTTTGCTAAAAGATAAGGCCTTCTCTGCACCAGAATGAGCCCAAATTATAGCAACTGCCACAATCACTGCAACTGATGCTCAGTGTAGACAGGATTCTGGCATTGTTACCATTGTATCCTGGTGGTGGTTGATAGAATATAGATTTTTTTTTATATATAATGTAGATGAGGTCAAAGGCCCAGTTTCTGAAATAGGTAACATGTGAGCAGATCCCTGCACTTGCATGAAGCTCTCCTGTTTTCATTGGTGCTCTAGGTCAGTGCTTCTCAAAGCTGGGCCGCCGCTTGTTCAGGGAAAGCCCCTGGCAGTCCGGGCCGGTTTGTTTACCTGCCGCGTCCGCAGGTTTGGCCGATCGCAGCTCCCACTGGCCGCAGGTCACTGCTCCAGGCCAATGGGGGCTGCGGGAAGCGGCACGGCCGAGGGATGTGCTGGCCACCCTTTGAGAAGCACTGCTCTAGGTGGCTACAGAGGTCTGTCCATGAGAAGCTCATTGCAGGATCAGGGCCAATGCCTTCTTTAGTGCTTTCAGAGTCCCTTATTACCCAAAACTCAGTGCTCTCAGACACTTTACTCTCTGCGATGCAGTATCAGGAAATAAATCAATGGAGACACAGCACATCCGTCTGCTAGATGGTTGGCATAAATCATTCACAAAATCAAGTGCTTTTACTTAAATCACTCACTTTATTAGTCTTTAGCACTCACACATGAATGACTTTGCTCAAAGTTTCTGCTTTATTTAGTTTCAAGCACACACAAACACCCGCAACCAACAGTTACCCACAGTCTGGAGGGGTCTCGAGTGGTCAAACGATAAGGTTCAAGTGGCCAGCTATCTGCCTGTTGTTGGGGATTTCAGGAGGTGTCCAGAAGGTCAAATCCAAATTCCTCAGATCTGTTTACCCCATTTATGTTAGTAACTGCTACAATTACAAACATGTCAAAGAAAAATCATTAAGCAAGCACTTTTTAAGCCATTAGTTATACAGATGTGTTTTTGCAGAGTCTGCAGTCTCATGGGCCCTGACACACACACCAGAAGTCAAATAGAGAGAGACTTCCTGTTTTTCACAGATGCTTACCTCAGCATATCAGAGAGGACATAGAATCAGGCTCACTCCTCCTCCCTCCCAGCCTTTTCCTTAGGCCCCGTCCAGACTACCCGCCCGGATCGGCGGGTAGCCATCGAAGTATCGGGGATCGATCTATCGCGTCTCGTCTGGACGCGATAGATCGATCCCCGAACGCGCTACTTCGAACTCCGGTACTCCTGCAGGGCGAGCGGAGTACCGGAGTTCGAAGTAGGAGCCGCGAACTTCGATCGCGGCGCCGCGCGGACGCGAGGTAAGTCGCGTTAGTTCGAACTAAGGTACTTCGACTTCAGCTACGCTATTCACGTAGCTGAAGTCGAAGTACCTTAGTTCGATCCCGCCCCTAGTGTGGACCAGCCCTTAGTGATGCTAAGACCGGTACAAAGGTGCTACTCTTGGCAATAAGCAAAATAATCGATATTCCATCCCAATAATTGGCAGTGGCTTGAGCACTTGGCTGATTGCTAAAAATGTCTCATCAGCCTAGCGTATTAAGGATGTTAATGGAAACAAATCAACCTCACCACCTGGGCTATAGTGAAGGAATCATCACAAAATAAGGGTCAGTACCACGTGCTGTATTCAGTCCGATTCTATCGGATAAATATAAGTAGATATACAATAATTGGAAAGAGGAATAATAGAGGAAATGGACTGAACATCAGTTGGTCAGAATATGTGGAAATATGCTGGTGCCATGTGACATCACAATAATTATTTCTGGCAAGAGTGAGGCATTGACACACCTCTGCCAAAAGAGCAGATCCACATTCAGAGGTGGTCCCACTAACTTGAGATGCATTAAGTCTAGGCAGGCAGTAGACAGGCCTCAGGGGGCAGGAAAGAAGCTAGTAACAACCCTACTGCAAATCAGCAACAACATTGCCCTCAGGAACAGCTTCTGAAAGGCAGCAAACAAGTCTGAAAAGTAATTGGGAGTGGGGAGAGGGAATGGCCTGTTGATCAAGGCACAAACAAAATACATATGCAATATTTTTATATTGTGTGTGTTTGAATTTTTCATAGAATCATAGAAGATTAGGGTTAGAAGAGACCTCAGGGGGTCATCTAGTCCAACCCCCTGCTCAAAGCAGGACCAATCTCCAACTAAATCATCGCAGCCAGGTCTTTGTCAAGCCGGGCCTTAAAAACCTCTAAGGATGGAGATTCCATCACCTCCCTAGGTAACCCATTCCAGTGCTTCACCATTCTCCTAGTGAAATAGTGTTTCCTAATATCCAACCTAGACCTCCCCCACTGCAACTTGAGATCATTGCTCCTTGTTCTGTCATCTGCCACCACTGAGATCAGCAGAGCTCCATCCTCTTTGGAACCACTCCCCCCCCCCCTTTCAGGTAGTTGAAGGCTGCTATCAAATCCCCCATCACTCTTCTCTTCTGCAGACTAAATAAGCCCAGTTCTCTCAGCCTCTCCTCGTAAGTCATGTGCCCCAGACCCCTAATGATTTCCATTGCCCTCTGCTGGACTCTCTCCAATTTGTCCACATCCTTTTTGTAGTGGGGGGCCCAAAACTGGACGCAATACTCCAGATGTGGCCTCACCAGTGCCAAATAGAGGGGAATAATCACTTCCCTTGATCTGCTGGCAATGCTCCTACTAATGCAGCCCAATATGCCGTTAGGCTTCTTGGCAACAAGGGCACACTGCTGACTCATATCCAGCTTCTCATCCACTGTAATCCCCAGGTGCTTTTCTGCAGAACTGCCGCTTAGCCAGTCGGTCCCCAGCCTGTAGCTGTGCATGGGATTCTTCCGTCCTAAGTGCAGTTCTCTGCACTTGTCGAACCTCATCAGATTTCTTTTAGCCCAATCCTCCAATTTGTTTAGGTCACTCTGGACCCTATCCGTACACTCCAGTGTATCTACCTCTCCCCCCAGCTTAATGTCATCCGCAAACTTGCTGAGGGTGCAAACCATCCCATCATCCAGATCATTAATAAAGATGTTGAACAAAACCAGCACCAGGACCGACCCATGAGGCACTCTGCTTGATACCAGCTGCCAACTAGACATCGAGCTGTTGATCACTACCCATTGAGCCCGACAATCTAGCCAGCTTTCTATCCACCTTATAGTCCATTCATCCAATCTATACTTTAACTTGCTGGCAAGAATACTGTGGGAGAGCATATGAAAAGCTTTGCTAAAATCAAGGTATATCACATCCACTGCTTTCCCCATATCCACAGAGCCAGTTATCTCATCATAGAAGGCAATCAAGTTGGTCAGGCATGATTTGCCCTTGGTGAATCCATGTTGACTGTTCCTGATCACTTTCCTCTCCTCCAAGTGCTTTTGCACGAGATATAAACAGTTTTA
Organism: Platysternon megacephalum; assembly: GCA_003942145.1. Lineage (NCBI taxonomy): Eukaryota > Metazoa > Chordata > Testudines > Platysternidae > Platysternon > Platysternon megacephalum. The sequence continues at coordinate 23,716,786 of QXTE01000003.1, forward strand.
GTACCAAACCAGCCATTTGTTTGAGATGATGGCATTGAGAGAAAGAAGGAGCTGAGGGTCATATTCTGAATCTCTTTTTTGACTAAATGTTGAGCCTAATTGCTGTAGCTTATAGCCTTTGCAAAATAATGAGAGCTATCATTTCCTCATGATTGATTGGGGAGGGGCATTACCAGCTTTATTATAAAGCATTATGAACCTCAGGAAAGAATAGCAGGAAATCATTTGAGCACTCTGTGGGTAAGGCATTTTACAGTCCCTTTCAGAAAGTTGCTCTTTTCAACCATTTGCTGTAGCTCTCAGCATAATTCAAAGAACACTGGCTGCTTTACCATTGTTTGTGGTGCTGGAAATAGTGCTACTGGCAATTTATAAAGAACATTTGTGACTTTTCTTGTCTGCTAAAGTTTTCAAGTGGGAAAAAAAAAGCCAACAAGACCCAGGCAGATGGCAGAAGATAATACTTTAATGATTGCAAAAATTCAGCCTATGTAGTTGGATGTCATTACTGTGTCTCGCTGCAAAGCATTGAATAAAATGGCAGCTATTTATACTAAAGCCACAATGAGAGGTAGCGTGGGGTAGAGAAAGCATCAGAATTCCATTGTGTCCCTTTGACATTTAAGATGGCTCTGAGCTCATTGACATAGAAAAGCCATAAATAATAGTGCATATATAAGCCATCACACAAATCCAAGATGTTTTCTAACCCAGTTTTCCCACTAATAATGCAAATGGAACCATAAAGATGGTATAACGATCTGACAGCAGCAACAAAGCCTTCTCTAAATGGCAATCAGATCTGTGAAAGTGAAAGCTGCAAGATGCCTCCTGGTTAACTAATAATCAATCAGTCACAAGCATGGTACTTTAAGGTCATTAGTTTTCTAAAAATGTACACACACACACAATGCACCACTCAAGTGAGCCACTGTGACTTCTTCCTGTTATTACATTTTAATTGGCTAATGATAAGCATGAACAAGTCTTTCTATATTTCTTTTCAGATGTCACATAAGCAGAAGCCACCTTTAAGTTTATTTTGTCATTTCTCTTGGTACTGAGTACTCTCCTCCCAAAAGAATAAGTTGTTTGTGAATGAAGACTCCCATTGTTTTTCCTATGCCTCAGTGAGACACTTTCACTTCTCCTTCCACTCTTTGGCCCATCCAAGTCACTTTCAATAGTGGTGGTCTGGTTTCTTCATTTCTATATCCCACTCACACTCCCCAACCATTTTTACAAAAAAAAACAATTAAAATTTTGTATTTAAAATAGATCTATGTTTTATACAATATGGTTAATTAGCTGCAGACAGAAACTCCTTGTGAATAATCCAGCATAAGTGTCATCATAATCACTCTGGACAAGTATCCATTAGAACCTGAGAGGGGCTAGGTGAACTGGATTATCATCCCATAAAATGCAATGTGTCAGTAAGAATTTCAGTCTCAGTTTTCTCAAGCATTTCTTCATCAGAGCTCTGTTTATGTGTATGTGAGAGTGGGGTGAATATTTTTTGCCACCAGAATTCTACAAGGCAAACACTGAAAGTCTTTGGCAGCTGGGAGGAAGAACGAATAACAAATTCTACAATTTGGATAGTAAAGTCAAGTACTGCAGTATCTGTTTTGTATCCTGTTATGCTCTCAAGGATGAGAGAGAACATGAAAAATGTCTGACCCATATTCAAAAGAATTTAGAACACAAAGTGGATGTGAGAAGCTTGTTAAACTTAGAGCTTTTGCAAAAGACTAGGATGCCCACAATGAAGAAAAGTTGGTGACTTTAGCATTCTTAATAGCCTGTCCCATTTCTTTTTTCAAGGAGATGCTAAATGTAGCTTCTCCACCTTTCACCCCACCGCCCATTAATTGGCTATCGTTGCTGGTTTTCCAGTTACAGCAACTCAATTAGTCTTTATGAAGATGTTTGAGCCAGGGCCTAAACTCCAATGGGCAAAAGTTGTGGTCTTCCAACCACAGATTCTGGGATTCACAGAGAACAGAATCTGCCTATGTATGGAGGCAAGAATATGGAGCTCTAGACAATGCTTCTCTGCCCTCCAACTGGTTGCTCCTCCAGAGGCCACAGACATTTGAGTTTTTCACTGCTGCCCAGTAGCACCTGCCAGAATAGATTCTGCTTAAGTCTGCATTAAATCTAGACTGAATAGCCACTGAGCCAGCCAGGGAAAATGCCACTGAGAATGACTGGTCAGCAGTCCCAATGCCTGTTATCTCCCACACAACAGTGCCTCACATGTGTGGTTCTTGTCTTTCATAGTACACTAAAGGAGATAATTCTAAGGTTCCCAGGGAAGAGAATAATGCTGAGGGAGTCATTCCATCTTCTGAGCACAAACCTATCAAGTCTGCAGTGAGCATCTCCCTAACTGCCATTTATAAGAGCAGCATCCTTATGTCAGAGGAAGAACTTGGGCCAAAAGACCTTTTAAATGTTGCCTTTTCTCCTTAGCACTCATGGCCTTCTCTTCGTTGCCTTCCCTATAACTGGCACTGTGACTGACAGATGTATCTAGCACAAACAGCCAGATCGAGAATCAAGCTGCCCAAGTGAGGTTTCTGAATGGTAAAAAAGAAAAATGTTCACTGTTAGGCACTATGGTGAACTTTTAAAACAGCAAACGATCTAACATGCACTTTCAAAATGAGGCCAAATCTTGCAAAGGTTTAAGCAAAGGTCCCCAACTGTGGAAGTGGTGGGCCAAAAATGGAATATAATGAAGGTAGACACTACCCCTATTCAGGCCACCCATATACTGGCCTCAGGTGGTCCCAGTAACAGGAAAAAGATGGTGGGGCATAGTGGGTAGGTCACCCACAAAGAGGGCTATGACCAGTCTGTGTATATTATTTGTATTCCAATAGTGGTGGGAAACCTCAACCAGATTTGGTCCCAGCTGTATTTGGCATTGTGCTAAGCCATTGGGTCTGCACACAGTGCATTCATAAAGCCAATGCAGGAGGCAAGCAGGAGGCGCCCTTAAATACCAGACAATAGTTGGCAAACTTCACATGTAGCCACTGCCTGAAAAGCAATTCCTAAGAGGATGTCACTCAGCATTGCTGTGTTTTAGTACAGTTCCATGCAAGCAAAACCTTTGTGTGCAAGATTTGCTCCTTACTTCCAGGATTGTAATTTGAGTATGCAATATAGGAGTGAAGTGGTCACTTCATTCTGTTCAAACTCCGAGTTTTCAAACAGGTTTACAATTGCTTTCTTCCCACCTGTGTGTGTGACTATATCCAAACATAAAAGTACCGTTTGAATATTGCTCCTCTTTTTATGGAGGAAATAAACTGGAGGAAGTGGTAAGCATGGTCTGCACACAATTTAAGTGTTGATACTGTGCCATGAAGCTCATAATAAAAAACGTAGCAATTTCCTCTAAGGGAACATAATGTAGGAGCCTCATTATCTTAATTACAAAAACCAAAAAGTGCTTCTAACAGGTAAATATTTTTTACATCACGCTTTGGTGATTAAATGAAATAGCTCATTTAACACAGCAAGCCAGTGAATATAAAATTAGGACTTAATGAAGCTTTTTAAATTGTATACTGATTTTTCTTTGCTTTTGTTTTGACAGTTCATTGAGGTTTCATTCCCACTTCATTTCGAATAGAACAGAAGACTTTAAATCAATAGTTACAGCCATTCATTTTTGGACAGAGATTTATTAGGAGTAATATCTTTATGTTAGTATCCTCAAGCCCCAATCAGGATCTGTACACCTTTATGCTGGGCATGATAAACACACAGGATGTTCAGATTCCTAACTCAAAGAGTTTAAAATTCTCCTATAGTCACTGATTGCTATTTTTACTCTACTCACTGTACATCTTATAATAATCTCATCCTTCTACAGAAATGAATGATTTTTTCTAGTGACTTCAGGGGGAATAAAGTGGAGACAAATATGTAGAAGTAAAGCAGTACAGGCATATAAAAACAAGAAGTTTTGCAAATCACACTAGAAAGCCTATTCTCAATGTCTAGTTCAGTGGTCCCCAAACTTTTTACCTCACACCCCCGCACACACACACACACACACACACACACTCACTCCCTGGAGCCCGGGCCAGGGTTCTGGGAGACGAGAATGCAGACAAGGGTAAGGGGGCTGAGACTGGGGCCATAGCTTGGGGCAGGAGTGGAGCTGAGGCTGGCAGCTGCACCCAGGAGCAGAGCACCGGGCGCAGGGCCGGGAACCTGTATGCACAGCTGGCAGCCATAGCTGGATCCCCGGGCAAGGAACAGAGCTGGATGGCACTCCCTCCCTGCCCCCTGTGCGGGCTGGCCTATGCCCCATCCATGCCCCCCTGAACATTCCTCCAGTCCCCCCTAGTGGGGTGAGCCCCACAGATTGGGGACCTCTGGTCTAGTTTTAAAGGTTTAGCTCAATGCTGGGTAAGGCCACACCTACTAATGGTTCACCCATCACTATTATCTGATCATCTGGCATGTGTTTATGAATTTTATTTTTGTATTCAAGGAATAAAATCATAGACAAACAGAAAGAGGGAAGTGAGAGGAAGTATGGTCTAGTGCAGTGGTTCTCAACCTATTTACCACTGCGGGTGGCGTATGCAGCTCTCTCTGTGTAATGTGGGCTGCATCCACATTATATATATCTCCTTTATGATCCTGAGGATGTCACATGGGCTTCAGCTGTGTGCTGATTGGACCACAAGTGGCCCATGGGGCACAGGTTGAGAACTACTGAACTAGTGGTTAGGGTGCAATACCTGGGACTCAGGAAAGCTAGGTTCAATTCACAGCTCTGCCACAGACTTCCTGTGACATCTTGGGCAAGTTACTGAGCAGCTCTGTGATTCAGTTCTGCATTTGTAACATGGGCATAATAGTGCTACTCTGCCTCTTGGGGAAGTTAGGAATAAAGATTATGGGACTCTCAAACTATGATAATGGGGGACATGTAAATAGGTTAGACTAGGAAAGTTGTTCTTTAGATCCTAATCTAAAATAAATAACTTAAAATGTAGTGTGGTTCTTTGAGTCAAGAGCACATATTTAACATGTGCCCCATTTCCATCCCTGGAATAACATATGAATCCAGGGGAGTTGCACCAACAGAGAATTTAGCTCAATGTGTTCTAATTTTCAACTACCTCTGACTATCTCCTGCAAACACCACTACATCCTCCATTTTACTTTGAAAAAGAAAAAGGATCTTGCCACAAAAGCAACATGAAATTTACCAAATTTAGAAGAGAATCTTTGTTGAATCAGGTTAAAAAAAAAAAAGCTATCTTATGATGGATAATATTAGTGAACTCAATGCACTGAAAGTAGAGCATAAAAAAATTGAGAGAATCTATGTTTCAAAGGAGATCATAAAGACAGAAATCATATATTTGAAATGAAGTGTCCTAAACCAAATACTAACTAACTCAATAATAAAAAAAACCTACTCATTTACTTTTGCCTTTCAGCTTGGACCTATTCATCTGACGCGATAAACTCCCACACATCTCTATTGTCAGCATTTTACTCAAGTCTGAGAACAAACTAGATTAGACAGTTTCAGTCTGTTTTCTAGTTTCCTGCACTAGCATAATGTTATTATTGTTTGGCCTTGCCACCAGGAAGACAGACAAGAAACAATGGATCTGGTCTATTTAGGCAACAATCTTACTCGTTCAAGGCAACCAAAACGTTTCATAAGGCCCGTGGCCTGCTTCAACACAATATACTAACAGCTGATTCATTAGCACTTTTTCCATCATGTTTACATCATTTTAGTTTACACAAATGTGTAAAGAGAAACAACCTACCTACATACAAAACAAGGTGAACTTAAAATATAAATCAATACTGGTGACTTTAAATCTTATTAAAATATGGAGAAACTTTTTGGCCCACACAAGGTTGTACTTAGGTTTATGTGGCCCTCCTGTGTAATAAGGTTGAGCACTACTGACCTAAGGTATCTAGGGATACCCAGCAATAAGTCCTACAGTGCAGATCAATTCTTTCCTTAATCTTTTCCACCTATGGGACAGCTGCTATCAACTCTCTCCCCTTCCTCACATTGTCCCAGCCTGATGCTGAGGGGGATTAAGGGGGATAGAAAAGAAAGAGGGCCTGACAAGGGCACCTCCTTGTAGCACTGTACATTGCAGCAGACTCAGTCAGTTTCCCCATCTGCTCTTCTGCTCCTCTTCCCAAGCCCTCAGTGCTTTCTGGGTTACAAAGACTTAGCCCTCCTGCTAGTTTCTTATAGTTCAGACCCTTAAGGGGCACTCAGAGCCCAAAATAAGTATGTAGCAACATAAACTTACTCTTCCCTTTCTTCCAGAAAATCTGCTAGGCTGTATTCTCCTCAGTTCCTAACCATCCAGTCCATAGCAAAAGCCTCTCTCTGCTCTCTCTCTACCTACACTGCTTTATGTGAGCAGGTCTCTTCTTTTTAAGTCCTTCCCTGGAAGCCTGCTTTCTGCTCCAAGTGACTCAATTTGGGCTAATTGGACCTTTAGTAGCTCACTAACCTCTTCCTGGCTTGCCTGGATGGCGTGAGGCCTGTTAGAGTGGGGTGTCTCCCTGTCTTACTTGAGATGAGGAGCCCCAAGCCTCTCCTTTTCCTTAGGGGATGTCTTCCTTTAAATCCACTTTAAACTTCTGTTTATTAGGGAACCATAGGCCCTCTGTAATGAGTACCTGCACTGGACACCTACCACACTTGATACCTACTAGGCTGTGACAGCTTGACCTAACCTCCTTACCTACCTCAGCAGCCCCACAACCTGCTGTGGGGAAGGCAAAAAACCCACCCCACATTGGCCAATCTGGAGGTGAGGGAAAATTCCTTTCATGCCCCAGAAGAAAAAGGGTGAATTGTGAAAATACAGTGCAGATCATAAAAGCCAATCTTACTCTGACCTCATAGAAGGTACTGCTGATTGAGATATATGTGAGAGAGGTGTATGCTCTGTCTGAAATTCCTGAGGTATAAATTCCAGCCCTCATGATTAGTTAGTACTCTTACCTGTTGTCCATGTCCTGTTCCCCCTTAGCTCTGCTCAGGTAAGCCCTTGCCCCCTCCCTCCGGTACTGGAGCCTGTCCCCTTTTCCCTGTTGGCCTGACAAAGCCCCGCCCTGTTCAGCTGTGCTGAGCACATTATTATAATGTACAAAGCTTAAATACCATTTTTTTCAGAGATTGTCTTATTATTTTATAAATATATCTATTTATATTAGCTTTGGTAAAATCTTTAAGAAGAAACCTAAATATAGGGACTAAATTATTTGTCCCTTTTGAATTTCCCTTATCATCTAGAAGCACAAGCTCCACTTACAGATGGCAGAGTTATGAGCAGAGTGAAACCTAGTTAGGGATTGAGATTAATTTATTTACTGAAAGGTGAGTTCACACCCAACAGCAAATTTAAGCCCCACCCAATATAAAAGGAGTAGGACATTTTCCTGGGTATTGTTTTGAGCATGGGTGGTGTATAGGAAGGCAGAACACAAAGAAACTGAGGACAGACAAAGATGACTGGGGCTACATCTACATTATAGAACTTAGCAGTGGCACAGCTGCACCACTGTAATGCTTGTAGTGGATATGCTCTAAGCCAATGGCGCTTAGGTTGGTATAATTTACATCACTCAGGTGTATATTTTTCACACCCCTGAGCGACATAAGTTATACTGAAGTAACCTGTAGTGTAGACAAAGTCTGAGTGAGAGATATGAACATGAAGAAGTTGCTGAAGGCATGAGGCTGACCCTGGGGAGAGGTTTTGGGGTCAGGGGTGCAAGCTGATTACATGCTCTTGATGCTGTGAACAAAAGAAGCTGTTTCTTGCTGTTTGATTCCTTCTGCATTCAGAAACACGGGGCTTTGTATATTCTTGGTAAATAGACAACACTGTATCAAAGACATACATTGACTACCACCAATTTCTACTCTCAACTGGAACACCCACAGGGCTCCAGACTTTATCACCCACTTAGGTCAAAATACAACCACCTCTGGATAGGTTGTTTTTTTTAATTTGTACCAGGTAGAATACAAGCTAGTTGGCAGAGGCTTTTTTCCCCTCCAGGAGACATTACTTTTCTGACATTCAAGTAAACTGTCTTGTATCCTGTATGTTGTGTCAGGTTTGTGACCCTGGCATAGACTCAAAAACAGAGTATTGTATTGGATCCTGTATCTACCATTACTGTGGCTAAGGAAATCAATATAAAATTAATTTGACAGATGAAAGACAAGTGCTTAAATCAGCAATTCTTATGTAAATAGTCACATTATCTTCTTTCAGACTTTTTGGATGAGTAAGGTTTGCACAATTAGGCCCCAAGTGACGAGGTAAGATTCAAAAGTGACTCAGCGATTCACCAACTATATGAATTGTCAGCTATCTCCATATAAAGTTTTAACTAAAAAAGTAGTTGAATTAGAAAAACAAGCTAGTGAAATAGCGAGAAGGGAAACAATTTATAACAGAAATTGTATTGAAGCCAAACAAACAAATATGTTTACCTCTGGGTTTATTTTTGTGAGCTGCTTATACATGAAAACAAGGTGGTCTTATTTATTTTATCCTTACTAATTATTTAACTCCCATAGTGGTAATTACAGACTAGTTTAGTATTATTAGATATTTATAATCCTTCACTAATGTCCTCTAATCTCTCTCTTTCCCAAGATGGTTGCCTCAGAGCTCAGCAGATTGTATTCTTTTAATCATTTCCTCCATAGTAACCCTGCAGTTTGAATGCAGCCACTTACTCTTGTCTTTGGAGAAATACGTGGATTCACACATCCACAAACATATTATATGAATCTATTAAGTGTTGATGAATATTTCATTTACTCTTAACCCTGCATTGTCATACTTTCACTATTCTTCCATCTTTTAGCCCAAGGGATCAATAATAGTAACATCTTTGCTGCCTTCTCCCTATCATCATCCTTCTCTTCACCTCCTTGTATTTTCCAAGTCAGACATAAGGAATGAACTTACTTCTAACATTTTTCTACTTTGCTGCAACAGCACCTCCAATCCAATGCCTCCCTTCACACTCACATCCTCTGGATCTTCCTGATATTGTCCGGTTTCCTAAGAAAACTGCCTCTCCAACACCTTTCCCCTTCTATGTTTGATCTTTCCCCCTACATTACCACCATTGTTAACAGCTGTTTTTCCTCTGTTTTTTCTAAAACTAATATTTTCCATGATCCACCTGTTTTTTCCATTTTGGATATTTTGATGTTATAGAAGTGATAAAAGAGGAAAGAATGGAGTGAGATACAGAATTACAACTCTTTTACAAAAAGCTCTCTTGACCTTGTACACAATTTATCTTGCTGTTCCATCTCTCACACTCTCAGCAGTCTGCTTGAGAAAGTAGTGTTTTTTTTTTCTCTGAAATCACTTCTCACAAAACAATACCCTTGAGTAATTTTTATTGGGGTTTTGCTCTTTTGATATTATGAAAATTGGTCCTCTCTAGTTAATGGGATTTTCTGCTGTTCATGGCTCCTTTCCCTTGACTGCACTCTTTTGGACCTTTTCATGCTCCTGAACAATTTCTATAGCTATTCTGGAGGTTCTGTTTTTAATGAGAGTTCTAATCCTGGTAGTTTGTTTGCAGCCAGATTCTTCCTCTTCATCACTAGACTCCCTAGCTACCTTCTCTCTTGATCACCACATGTGAACATATCTTAAACTTTACCTACTGTAGCTTATATCAGGGGTGGGCAAACTTTTTGGCCCGAGGGCCACATCTGTGTATGGAAATTGTATGAGGGGCCATTAATGCTCATGACATTGGGGGTTGGGGTGTGGGATTGGGTGAGGGCTCTGGCTGGGGGTGTGGGCTCTGGGGTGGGGCCAGAAATGAGGAGTTCAGGGTGTGGGAGGGGACTTCAGGCTGGGGAGGGGGTTAGGGTGCAGAGGGGAGGGAGGGCTCTGGCTGGGGGTGCGGGCTCTGGCTTGGGGCTGGGGATCAGGGGTTGGGGTGCAGGAGGATGCTCCGGGCTGGGACCGAGGGGTTCGGAGGGCGGGAGGGGGATCAGGGTGGAGCAGGGGGGTGGAGCATGGGAGAGGGTCAGGGGTGCAGGCTCTGGGGGGCACTTACCTCAAGTAGCTCCTAGAAGCAGCGTTATGTCCCCCCTCCGGCTCCTATGTGGAGGTGCAGCCAGGTGGCTCTGCATGCTGCCCCATCCATAGGCGCCACCCCTGCAGCACCCATTGGATGCAGTTCCCATCCAATAGGAGCTGTGGGGGCAGCACTTGGGGCGGGGGCAGTGTGTGGAGCCCCCTGGCTGCCCATATTCATAGGAGTGGGATAGGGGATGTGTTGCTGCTTCTGGGAGCCGCACAGAGCAGGGCAAGCCCCCCGGCTCCACTCCCCAGCGGGAGCAGGGCAAGCCCCGGACCCCACACGCTCGTGGGAGCTCGAGGGCTGCATTAAAACATCTGGAGGGCCAGATGCGGCCCCCGGGCCATCGTTTGCCCACCCCTGGCTTATATAGTAACATAGCTTTTGTGACTTTTTTCACATCCATGCCTAGTTGAGGAAGAAAAAAAAATCTGCCCCACAATTATCATGTCAAATAAATGCATGAGAATTTACATTGAAATTTGGTTTTATAAAACTAATTGTAAATGGTCCAATTTTCAAACATGTGAGTTTTAAAATGAGAAACTTCCTGTTTGGGCACTTAGTGTGTGCTTGATTGTTTGAAAAGTGTGAATTGGGAGTGCTTTGTTCCAAGTGGGCCTTGAGTGGGCCTGACTGTTATGAAAAGGCAGTCAGCAGCGAACCAGCTGAGCAGCGAACACTGGAGGCTAACAGGGAGTTTGCCTGGGAAGAGCACACTGAGGCTTTCATCTTGCAGGCTTCTCTGAGTAGTTACTGCAACAGCTGAGGAAGCTCTTAGAAGGAAGGAAATATGGATGGTGAGCGTTCAGCTGTTACCTGCACAGGATGTGCCATGTTTGTCTTTCTTCCACAGGACAGAAGTGACTTTGTCTGTACAAAGTGCAGACTGGTCTCCATATTGGAAGAGAAGGTTCGAGGTCTGGAGAAACAAGTATCGACCCTGCGTTGCATAAGAGAAAATGAAGATTTCCTGGACAGACGTCAGGATATGCTTCTACGGGCACAACATTCTGAAGAATCAGAGCAGGCTGCACGGCGGGGACAGAAGGACAGTGAAGAAATTTGGCAGCATGTGACCTCCAGAAGAAGAAAGAGGAGTGTCCATGTACCAGCAATGCAGATACAGGTAAGCAACCGTTTTCATGTTCTCTCCACAGGTACGAATGCGGAGAGTGGACTAGATGATATATCTGAGGGAAGGGAGCAGAAGGAGACTCCACCAATTGGAAGGCATGAGATGCACTGTCCTAGAGATGGGGGTTCCACGACCACCGCTCCCAAGAGAAGGAGGCGGGTGGTGGTGGTCGGGGACTCCCTCTCAGGGGGACTGAGTCATCTATTTGCCGCCCCGACTGGGAAAACCAAGAAGTCTGCTGCTTGCCAGGAGCTAGGATTCACGATGTGACGGAGAGACTGCCGAGACTCA